>PVJC01024522.1:0-25410 GCA_004026665.1 Murina feae | reverse complement strand
ATTGGAGCTGAGCTGAAGGGCGCAGCTTCACTTTCGCTGCTGCCGCAATGGAAAGGGCTGTTTACTCAGGTCCGTGAGTGGCGGCCGCCATGTTGGCTGGGCTAATTTGCATACAGCCGCTCTGATTGGCTGGTGGGCGTGGCTTACCCTGTCTCGGAGAAACGGTTAATTTTAATATTTCGCTTTTATTAGTTTAGATGATATTAGTGTCCTGTTTTAAAGGCTACACTAACGTATTCTGTGTAAAGATTTTGGTATAAAATATTTCTACCTTGCCAAAAGGAATGATATTATCCTCAGAAATTTAGAATTAATACACTTTCTGTAGTGTTAATTCTGAATATTGTTATCTTTCTCACAAAAATCTCAGATCCCTATCAAAATATTCAAAAACAAACCACCAGAAACGATTTTATTTCTAGGATTATATATTTTTCATTTCCATGCATGCACTCTGTGAATGTATGCAAAGCCTTCAGCTTTAGCATGACAGACATGCATTTAATACTTAATTTAATTTAGATTAACACTAAACTTACAAAATCTAGCAGGATTCTTTCAAAACTTGGCATCTAGAGATAGTAAGAAAGATTGGTTGAAAATTAATGACAACATTCTGGAATGAAAACTAGAAATACTTTACTCTGAAATGTACTAAAGCTTAATTACATAAAATAACTTTTAAGGATAAGTTGTGGGGTCCTGATATAAACTTCCAGCTTAAGCTACCTTAAGGACCAGAGAAAAGCCTTGGATCGGTGTGACTAACCTAAGCATGTCGGGGGGGACCTCCCTGGATTGCCTTCGCATTGTCCAAGTTGTCCTGCATGCTCCGCACCCCCCCCCCCCAACTGTGGCCTGTTTTATCTCCAGCGATGACTGCAGTGCTGTGGCTGGGGCTGCCTCTTCTCATGTGAGTGCTCTGATTCAGGCCAGATGCTCTGTGTTCTGCCCTGACTTCTTGCACTGTGGTGATAGGGAGAACTGCTCTCTCTTTTTTTGGCAAATAAATCACTTCCTGAATGTAACTCAAGATGATAAGAGGTTCTAACTTCGGGCAGAAACATGAGCATCTCGAGGCTTCTTTTGCAACGTCCTCTAACGTTGCCTGTAACCACAACAACACAGGACTATTAAGTAGAGCAATGTCTTCATATTGAATAACAAATAGTGTGTGTTACATGAAAGCATAATTCCGTTTTAAAACTCCCACTTTATTAATGTGATAAAAGTAATATAATAGGACACATGATGCTTAATGAATTGAAGGGAAGGTTAGAAGACTAAGAATCTGAGACAAGACATTTGTTCACTTATTTGGACAGTCATTTATTCAACTTATATCTATTAAGAGCCTGAATATGTGCATAAATATATGTGTGAAACTGATAGAGGACGTGCTGACATTCATGGAGCTTTCAGTATAATGAGGGATACAGATATTACTCAACTGATGTTACACACTGTCACGGTGCTGCAAACTAAAATTATCGACACAGAACAAAGAAAGTTTTAATTATGCCAGACTAGGTATTCAGTCAGTGCTAAATGTGACCTTTTCAGACACATGTATGTTAGCAGAAATGTAGCAGGGAGTGTTAGCGTCAAATGCAACAGGGAACGGTTTGTGTGTTTATTTCATTGGAAATGAAAGAGACAACGCTGTCCTAGCAAATATTTTCTTCCTTCCATGTCTCTCTCTCTCCACCCTGCTCAACAGCACAACCGTAAGCAAATGCCCAAGTCTGCAAAAGATTCGATACTTTTTGACCTCGTGGGGGGGAAAAAAAGAAGCTTTGCTTATGGGAGTTTCCAAATTATTTTGATTTACAGTGGAAGCTTGTCATAAACAGTACAAACACCTTAACATTCTGTGTTTCACCAGTATCGAGTGTATGATAAGGAGGCAAATAGGGAAAGGGTGTTTCAAATTTACTCCAATACACTAATGTCCGTTTTCCCGTGGAGTACATGAGGGGTAAACACTCAAGGTCAAATGGTCAGTGAAGGTTTTGATGGTGACAATGTCCCCATTTCAGGGTGTTCACCAATTCTAGTTATACAGTAACTCAGTTGCCCCTATTACTAAGTTAAAGCAAACGGTGATAAACTTTCCTGAAGGTAACATCCTAGAACACATAGGACCCAGCATATGAAAACCACTCTTCCAATTCAGGTGTATCAGGGGGCTTAGTAATAACCTCTGACCTTTAAGCACACCTCCTGCCAACCCAGGATTAGAGATGTGGAGAGTTTTGCTCATTTTGCTGAGTCTGTAAATCATGTAGGGATAATATAAGCCTTTGTCTCCTTTTCCATTTGTCCCTTTAAAATAATACTACATTAGAGTTACTAAGAATAGCTTACACTTTTATAGCACTTACCATGTTCTGAGAGTTGCTTTAATGCTCTATATTTATAATCTCCTTTAATCCTTTTGACTATAGGGTATGCTAGATTTTATAATTATTTCTCATTTTCTAGATGAGACGGCTGAGGCCAGAAAAATTAAATGACTTGCCCAGTATCATAGAGCTAGTAAATGGTGAAGCCAGGAATTGAATCCAGAAGTCTTGCCCCCGCAGCCTGTGCTTTTACACCACACCATAACGCACGCATTAAGTCTGCGCTTTATGTCTGAGGTCTGAAATCTGTATTATCTCCCCAGATGTTTCTCTCTTCAGTGTCACCATAATATAGATGCTCATTCTTCAGCATTGCAGAGGTGTCTGCCAGCAGAAAACTGAGACAAATGTAGGGTTTTATTGACATTTTTTACTACCTTTGGCATTGCCCTGTCTTTTCCCTTCTCTCTAGTAATTTTTACCTATTTCCCCAGAGTGTGTTTAGAATTAACAAGTGTTTGGAAAGACTGTCCCTTTACACAAAGGTACTATATAACTGAAAAATAGTGAATTATTTACCATAATGAGAGTTTGCTAATTGGGGTGGGGAGAGAGTAGAAGATGAGCAAACAAAAGAGAACTATTCCACTTTCTTGAACACAGTTCCCGGATTAATTCAGGGAAAGACGGGGATGACAGGAAGCTGTTTGGTCATACTTTGTTTCTGCTTAGAATATTTTTCAAAAGAGAGTCACCACAAGCAGTGTCTTTAGTCCTGATGATGAAGAGTGGAGTAAACAGGACACTCCAGGCAAAGAATGCACAGGGGCAGGCAGCCTGGCCTCGGTCCCTTCACTGTGGAGACACACAACCTGTCAGTAGAGCCATGACAGAGTTCAAGGATCTTGCTTCTCCACAGTTCTGTGATTACATTCTTTTTTGGAACATCTGAAAGTAAAACAAAGTGTTCATTGTAGAACGTTTTCAAATTATATAGAAATCATCTGTAAATAGTTCCTCCCCCATGAACATTACCCAGAGATAGCTGGTGACGTTCTGATGTTTATTCTTCTATCTTATCTATTTACTATTTCAGAATGAAATCATTGTATACATAGCCCCTTAAAACACTTTATTTTTTTCACTTCACAGACTGCCACGAGCATTTTCCCATGTCATTAAATTTCTTTTTATAACATTACTTTTAATAGTTATACCACATTCCTCTATAAATTATTTCATCAATCCCTTATTGTTAGAAGTTTGGTATAAATCCAGTTTTAATTGTTGTGAATGATGCTGCACATGAAAAACCTCATATAAAAATATTGTGAACATCTTTGAATATTGAGTAGAATTACTGCTGAAAGGCTATAAAATTTTTATACACTCTGCAAAATGGCCCTCCGGAAAGTTTCTGCCTCTTATGCTTAAACCAGCAGTGATGTTCATGAGAGACTGTATTTCCCATACCCCTGCTAATATTGCATACAACATATAGTTAGCATTTAATACTGAAACGTAAAGGAATAAAATAAACACGTTAAATATTTGCCAACAAAAATAAAGCTATTTTTCTTGTTTCAGCTTGAATTTTTTTATTACCCTTACACCTAAATATTTTATATAGTTGTATAAAAGTAGAATTTATTTTTTGGGATGGCATATCTCTACAATTTGTTCACTTTTTAAATTTTAGTATTTTTTTCTTACTGATTACAGATTTTCAAGATTTGCAGATATATATATAACTATATTTATAATAAAAATATATTATTACTCTGTGATCTACTCATGTAAAAAATATTCTTCCCAAGTTGTTTTATTTGATATAGTCTTTTAAATATTTAAGTAAGCATCTCTCTTTTTTTCTTTAAAATGTTTACTTTTGCCCTTCTACCACAACGGGGCTTAGGACTGTAGAAATCTCCACTGTTAGATCTTCCATTTTTAAGAGACAAAGGTGATATTTGGATTTTCATGTATTTATTTTGAAGCGTTAAAATATTTTCAAAGCTACAAGACCTAAACAGATATCTCTGCAGACTGGATTCTACTCGAGGTCTACTAGACAAAACCAGCATGCAGCAGTGACAGGCACGTGATGAACGATAAAAATGTTTGATGTCCTAGCCAGTTTGGCTCAGTGGATAGAGCGTCAGCCCGAGGACTGAAGGGTCCCGGGTTCAATTCCCGTCAAGGGCACGTACCTCAGTTGCATGCTCGATCCCGGCCCTGGAAGGAGCCCATATGGGAGGCAAGGAACCCATGTGTCTCTCTCACATGAATGCTTCTCTCTCTCTCTCCTCCCTTCCACTGTCTGTAAATCAATGGGAAAATATCCTTAGGTAAGGATTAACAACAACAACAACAAAAGGTTTGATGACCACAATATTCTGAAAAGTAAACTAAAACAGAAATAGACCAGGCTCCTAGGTCATGAGAGTCTTTCCCTATGTAACCTAAATAAATTAAAATGAACAATTTATAAGTCACTTATCAGAATTACATATAAAGTTGTATTGGATTTAATTGGACTATATCTAAGTCTAGAGAATTGTATGTACTTCTATTTCACTAATACAGGGTGTCCCCCCAAAAAAGTATACAGATTTTAAGAGCTACTGGTTCAATTTTGAAAGTGAAATGTATTGTAATAAACACTGCCTTTATAATTATTCCAAGTGTGGGCATGTGCTTTTTTGGGACACCCTACATCTTCCCAGCTATCTAGGCAGAGGCTAAAATTCCAAGTATTAATACATTAACTAAAACATATTTGTCTTTTTTCCAACTACTAACTCAGATTTATATTTGTTTTATTTAATTATCAGTTATATAAACATGTGGATATATGTGAGAGGTAAAATATTGAAACATATATTACTCGAGAGAATTTTTAAAAGTTGATAACTTGTTTTCTCTCTTTCTCTTCATCTCTCTCTCTTTCACTGGGGGAAGGAGGGAGGTAAGAAGGGGAGTAGGTAGAAGGAATGAGGGAAGGAAGGAGAAATTCAATACATTCCCAAAGGTGAGTGTATTACTCAGTGAATTGAATTGTTTGGTCATATACACCAACCCTGCCACTGTGGAAAATAGCTGACAAGTTAGCCAGCTTTCAGGGAAAGTTGAAAAAGCTGCTTCTCAAGTTATCTTTCTTCATGCCTCACAGAATTATGCTACCACTAATAGCCATGCTGCAAGTCACAAAGTGAATTAAATCAAGTTAATTATTGCTTGTGCTATTTAAACAAAACTTTGGAAGCTCTGTGCATAAAAAGAAAAAAAAACACACACAATCTTTGAAACAAAAAAAATAAGTTACAAATTAAAGGGGAAATCATTGTAAAGTTTTTGCCTCACATCACCGGTTTGGCTGAAATGTCCACCCAGGCAATTTTGAATTACAAGACCTTATCTTTCAGGATCTGTTTCCCAGGTTTCTTTCCTCTGGCAGCCAGTCCCTTTTCCTTGCTTAGGGAACTGCTCTTAATCAACTTCAGTTCAAAAAAGTTCGTGCAGAGCTGACTTTTTTTGGAAACTATGTCTGGTAATTTAGGACCCATCCATACATTGCCCTAGTCCGCATCAGCCCAGTCTGAGAGAGGGGAGAAATTTCATAAGTAAGTCCTCGCTAATAGTTTACCAAGTCAGAAACTAGCATAATGGGTTAATTTCCTGGGTTGAGTGCATTTAATAAAGTACTCCTGGAAAAGTCAAAATTCGTGCCCTGGCCCATGGGACTCAGCTGGTTGGGCGTAGTTCTGTGCACCGAAAGGATGCTGATTGGAGTCCCAGTCTGGGCACTTACCCAGGCTTCGTTTTCCAGTCCTGGTTGGGGTGTGTTCAGGAGGAAACCTATGGATATTTCTCACATCGATGTTTCTCTCTCCCTCTCTCTCTTTTCCTCTCTCATAAAAACATTAAAAAATATATTTTTTTAACTTAAAGGATGTGAATGTTTTTGGTGTGATTTGGGGCTTTTCCTTTATAATCACTAAAACTATCTCTCTTCTTAAAAAATAGTTGTTTATTGATTTTTAGAGGGAGAGAGAGAGAGAGAGAGAGAGAGAGAGAGAGAGAAAGAGAGAGAGAGAGAGATGTGAGAGCACAACATCAATAGTTTGACTCCTGCATGCCCCCTACTGGGGATGGAGCCTGCATCCAGGACATGTGCCCTTGTCCAGGATGCAACCAGCAGCCTCTTGGTTCATGGAAGATGCCCAACCAACTGAGCCACACTGGCCAGGGCTAAAGTTGTATCTCTTGTGTGTATAAAACTTCACTCTATGACTTATTTCCCGCTGTAAACGGTGCTGTGTCTTTCAGAGTCCTTAATCTTCCTGACTCCATAATTTATAAGCTAGAAAGGGGATTGTTTTATTCCTTTATACAAATATTTAGTTCAGAATCTTGTAAAATTAATGTTTTATTCATCTTAGGCTACTAAAGCAAAACACTGTAAACTGGGCGGCTTAAAGAGCAGACAATTATTTCTGCCAGTTCTGGAAGCTGAGATCAAGACGAAGGTGCTGGCCGACTGGGCTCCTGGTGAAAGGTCTCCTCTTGCTTGCAGATGACCATCTTCCTGTTGTATCTTCACAAAGCAACGAGTGAGAGAGAAAGCTCTCCAGCCTCTCCTTAATCCCATCCTGACGATCCTATTCTCATGGATAGCAGACACAGCTATTCACTCTAAAATCAAAGAGCCACCGGGATATTGATATTTATGATAAGGCAATGAGAGTAGGTCATTGAGGATTATCTTAAACAGATTATTCTCCCAAAGGCCCCATCTCCTAGTATATCCTTGTACCATCACACTGGAGAGTTAAAGTTACAACCTATGAATTTTTGGAGGACACTAATTGTCCATAACAATTACCTTTTAACTGTAGGATTCTTTGGTAAAATTGAGCTTTTGAAAAAAAAAAAAGATGAAATAACTGGCAGTGAGTCAATCTTACCTCTTTCCAGCCATATAATTCTACCCTTGTCCTCCCTGTATGCCAGTCCTTGTGTAGCTCTCACCCTTGCATGAGTCTCTTTATAGGGGTGGAGACAAAGAGATAACAGTCCCTTCAGTGTGCACTAGTGAACAAAATAGATATTCCAACCTCTTACCCTAGTAATGAAGTCACATTACAGTTTGTCTGGTGATCCATACATATTTACTTATATTACTGTGTCCCCATTTTTTGTTCCAAACCATTAGTGTAGCATTTTTGCTCTCTGAGTTGGGTTTCTCACTGAGCTTGCCTAACATGATGTTGAGGAACATGAAGCTGGTTTCCCGGTGCCTTTCTGCAAGTGGAAAATAAGTTCTCCTCACCAGACACCTTGGCATGAAGGTGAAAAATGGACATCATATGATTTTGTTAAGACTATATGCCAGAAAATTGTCTTAATGAATGTAAAATGTTCAGTTTTTAGGGATCTATATATAATAAATATAGGAGAACATATACTAAATACATGAAATTATCCAAGACAATAAAAATGGTCATAGTATGATTTGCACATCCTTAGATATGACCTTTTTCTCTCCCTCCCCCCCTCTCTTCAGCATACAATCTAAGCAACCACATTCAGTTATCCTGCTCCTATTAGCGAGGCTGACTCTTCCAGCCCAATAAATAAACACCCTTTACTTGTGTAGCTGAGGGACTATTATTGTCCTTTCATGTAGTCTTAAGCAACTGTGTTGTTTATAAGGCAACAGAGAACAAAAGACTCAGTGTGTCTACTGTAACATTCTTCTGTGATAAAATGTGCAGATTTTATTAACTGGGATCTACAAATTCAAGAGACATAAAATTGCCAGGGTAGCTGGATGGGTACTAAGAACTCTATCACAGTATGCAGACAGCTATTCACTCTAAAATCAAAAGAGCCACCAGGATATTGACATTTAACATAGGGCAATAATAAGCAATTATTAAATACTAGTGACCCTGGTGCACAAAATTCATGCACGGGTGGGGGTGAGGGCTTTCCCTCAGCCTGGCCTGCACCCTCTCCAATCTGGGACCTCTCTGGGGATGTCCGAAACCGGCAGTCGGACAGTCCTCTCACAATCTGGGACTGCTGGCTTCTAGTCACTCACTTGCCTGCCTGCCTGATCAACCCCAACTGTCCCCACATTCTGTCCTGATCACCTCTCACTGCCCACCTCTGCTGGACTGATTGCCCCTAACTGCCCTCCCCTACTCCCCTGCTGGCTTGCTCACACCCAGCTGCCCTCCCTTGCCGGCCTGATTGCCTCTAACCACCTCTGCCTTGACCCTGCCACCATGGCTTTGTCTGGAAGGACATCCAGAAGGTCTCCTGGAAGGTCTTCCAGTCTAATTAGCATATTACCCTTTTATTAGTATAGATTATATTATTAAATTAAACCATGTAACAATTTTATTAAGCAATTGTTTGCATTTAAAAATGTATTTAATTCTAAGAACCATCCTACCAGTCCAGTTAGGTCACTGGTGAGTTGTGTGTGTTTTAATTTCTCCTACCAACCCCCAAAACAACGGTGCCACAATCCAATGCCTGACTGGTAAAGAACCCATGGCCATCCAGATAGGGATAGTGAACCTCAGTGGTTTCATAGGTTTTCCACTTAGTAAATTCTTGCCCCTCTCTTGGGTAGAGTCAGTCTAGAATAAAAGCATGTTATAGCCCAGTGTTTTCTCTTTGGGTCCAGAAATCATGAAGCCGTAATTAAGAAATTGTTTCTAATAATTTTGTAATGATAAGAAGTCACTTTGGGAGATAAATGGAAAATTATATGTATGCATGCATATAAGCATAACCAATGGACACAAGACACTGGGGGGAAGGTGAAGGGGCAAAAAAAGGAGACATATGTAATACTCATGGTAATACTTTAAGCAATAAAACAAAATTTAAAAAAAAGAAAATTATACATAATAACAAAAATGACTGAAAATCGAGTAACTATTTACAAGTACTGAAGGAATGGAAAATAATTGTTATAAAGATAATGAGAATATAAAGAAATATTTTGGGGTCTAAGCATATGCAAAACAATTAGAAAAGTAAAATTTTCTTTAAAATTTGGGCTTTGTATAAAAATATTCATGAAAAATAAATAGAAGACATTCTTGGAATAAGCAGAAATTAGTCTGAGTCTTGAAGGCTCTGTAATATTGAAAATAAATGGAAATAGTCTGGCCGGTGTGGTTCAGTGGTTGAGCTTTGACCTATGAGCCAGGAGGTCCCGGTTCAATTCCCAGTCAGTGCACATGTGGGTTGCAGACTTGGTTCCCTTTCTGGGTCATGCAGGAGGAGGAAGCCTATCAATGGTTCACTTTCATTATAGATGTTTCTATGTTTCTATCTCTCTCTCCCTCTCTGAAAACTATATATATATATATATATATATATATATATATATATATATATATATATATAATCAATGGAAATAAAATGGTAGGGCATTTTAGCCAATAGAAATGGAACACATATATAGGAATGCACATCTGTGTTCAGTGTAGCTGAGACAGTTTATGTTGCGAACAGCAGAATCTATATGGTGAATAATATGTGAACATCAGAACACGATGAGTTTTGATCTCTAGGTAATTGTTGAAAGAAAGTATGGATACCTCATTAATATTCTATATACAGACCCAATTGAGTGCCACTATAGAGATGTGCATGCTGGAGCTCTAATTTTAAACCTTTAAAATTTCAAAAAGTTTCAAAGTCAGTCATTTAAGCCAGTTTCTAATTTGTTTACCTTCTTGCTAGGTCAGGTGTTTAAACATTTATCATACATCTTTTTCATTTTCCCTTCTTTTTCATGATTTATCTACTTGAAAAGCAGGTGGCATGAATGATTATTTTTCAAAAACTTGAATTGTGTGTTAATGCTTTTATTTTTTTATGCCCAATAGACAGAATGTGCAAATTTCATTCGAGTCCTTCAACCCTATAATAAAACTCACATTTATGTGTGCGGGACTGGAGCATTTCATCCAATATGTGGATATATTGATCTTGGAGTCTACAAGGAGGTAATATAATGAAATTACTTGAAAACAATTTATTATAATACTTTATTACAAAACATGGAGTCATATAATTTATGTACAGTATCAGAACTCAGGTTCCCAACCACTTTATGGATTGCCATTTTGATTATATACTTTATCTATCTAATAAAAATTATTCTATTAAAAGTTTTTTAGTGAGATGATCAAAATTAATAGTGCAAAATGTTGAAAGGGGATGTTTCCTATGGGCTCTATGTATGTCTTAATTTTCTCTTGAGGTTCCTTTACAACTAGATCTGTCTAGTATGTTGCTATTGGTAAAAATCCATTTCCTACAAGACCTTGCAATGGAATTGTATCTTTTAAGAAATTTCATTTTTCCCATCCAACAAATTTGACCTGTTATATTTATAATGGCAGACATTAAGTACAGAAAATGTAATGATTTTCTAATAACTGTATGTAGATAGTCATATTAGCACACTGAACCCATTATTTCTGCCGGACCAAATTAACATAGTGGAAATAAAGTATATATTAATTAGGAGTAATGTATAGCAGCTCTCTCTGAGCATTTCAATAAATGGGAAACATGCAGATTTCAGAAATTTAATTAATAACTAATCTATCAGAGGGTTTTTGTGTGTCATGGATTATACTGTTGCAGAAAGACCAAAAAAGGTAAGTGATGCTTTGAAGAGGTGGAGAAATCACAGTTTTAATACCACGCGTGGTCTCTGGGGTTGTCCTAAGTCCCAAATCCAGAGTGCAGGCAAGAACCTTGCTTTATAACTGCCCCTTGAGTTCATTGATTTGCAAATATACTCCCTTCCCCCCAAGGCCCTGAAAGGAGAATTCTTTTCATCTACCCTTCCCCCAGGTGTGCTTAGGTTCAGGGCTCAAAACAAAGCCCCCTGCCTTACAGCAGGACAGGGTTTTGTTTGGTTTAATAGCCTAACATTCATGCAGAACCAGTCTTCCTTCTCAATACCACACATTTTACGTGAATTGTTTTCTTAGAATTTCACAACACTCGTAATGAAGTTAGTATCTTTATCATTTCTAATTTATAAGTTACTAAAAATTGAGTCTCAATGGAATTCAATAACATGGCCAAGCTTACCCTACTAATAAATGCTCTAGCAAGGAACTCAACCAAAACACTCCATCTCTAGACCAAGCATGCACAACTGTGCTTTTAGAACCTGTACTCTAAAGTGTATCCTTGTACAGGTTGATGGTTGCACTGTCATCCTTATGTTTATGTATATACTTATGTTTATGTAACCATGCATATTTGCAGAATAATTGGCTGCATGATTGATATTAAAGTCTGAGTTTATGGAACAGATTTCTTTATATTGATTTAACTGATTCATGCAGAAATCAAACTCACAACTGTGGCTGGATAAACTTTCCTCTCTAACCAACTTGTCTAACCAGCCCAGACTCAACAGTTTGAAAATAAAGCAACTCTGATAGTTAAATCTCTGAGCCACTAGGAGTCTTGGCAACTTGAATCCATCATTCTTTGTTGCTTGTGTAATGTTCTCTTGGCTAGCTTTGATGAAGGATAATGTATAATAGTAGCTCACAGCACAGGGTGTAATTATATGAGATAGCTCCACAGTTTGGATATGTTTTGAGGCCTGAGGCTAAAGGCCAAACTCACAACCTGCTGAGGGATGCAAAGAGTGTTCTTTAGCTCCTAAAAGTCACAAGTGCTGAAAAGGAATTTAGATGGAGCTAATTACTTAGCTTCAGACTGTCAAGAAGCCCCAGGGCAGTAAAATTTATAAGTTCTGTGAGAATAAGAGAATTATGAGTGCACAGGGGTATAGAGCCTTGTGAGTTTGCTGCTGGTCAGGAGTACAGGTAATTGTAGTCAGCCCTGCTTGTAGATTAACTTTGTGAATGAATTATTAGTCCTAGAAATTCATTGTTCTTCCAGAAGGAATTTAGAAGGCTCTTCCATTTTCAAAATAGACAAGGTTGCTCTGGAGGTGACTGAGAAGAGGGAACTAATATATAAAAGGGATGAAGGAGAGAAGTATGGGAAATCCACTTTCTGCGGACTCCTGTTCAGTGCAGCTGGGGCAATGGGCAGAAGGGTCAAAAGCTCAAATAAATGCCAGATTTCTGTGTTTGGAAGTGAGTTGGAGAGTGATGTTATTTACTGAGGTGAGAATAGTAACAAGTTTGTGGGGAGACTGTGAGTTAGTTTTGTGCGTTCTGCATTTGAGAAATGGTCAGTAGGTCATGCCAGTGGAGGTTAGGTCTGGATTTCAGGACAGAAGTCAGGGCTGCTGTCAACAACTAATCATTGGAGCTGGAGAAGCCAGAGTTTGAACGATGGCTGCAGTCACTTAACCAGCTCCGTGGACTTGTGCACACTGCCTAAGCTTTCCAAGCTTCTGTTTATTCAGCAAAACGGCGATAGTAATACTAACTACCTCCCAGAGTAATTCGGAGGACAAAATGAGAAAATTATAGTGTAGGCTTTGGCATAGCACTTGCTTCATTCCAGCCACTTAATACTCAGCCATAGTAGCCCACAGAAACACAGAAGGTACAAAGGCAAGGATTTAAAAAGTATTATATGAATGTCTGCCATATATCATATACATATACATATACATGTATTCTGCAAAACTTGGAGTGCCTGATAGCTATTAAATAATTATATTGGAAGTATATTCTATTTTCCTTCTCCTGCTGCGAATCTCATCTTTAAATGAGAAAAGTATTAATAAAAACTTTGCTTAGTGATGATTAAATATTTCCTATCAGTCTTGCTTTGTTTCAATAATATTTCAGTGTGCAACCTTGATAGTTGTTTATGCAAAAATTTAATTAGATTAAGGAATTAAATGGAAAAAAAATCTCATGAAGTTGAAACTGTCTCAAAAGTTAGAGTGCCATATAAAGCAGTCAGTTTATCTGAGGCAGCCAATTTAATCAGCCTTTATTTTTTACATCATCTTCCTGTTGGTGTCCTTGACTCTGGCCCAGGGAAGCTTGCTTCCCCACTATCTCCTTTCTCCAGGAGACTGTAAAGGAGGCCTTGTCCTCAGCCTGCACAAATACCCATTTTATGGGCTTATCTTGAGAATTTAATGAAATGTTGCATTATGAAAACAGAAGTCTGTACAATTATAAGGGAGTATTCAGTACTTTGCATCAACTGTGACATTCTCTCAGATATTTTCTTGTTTTTTTTTAGCTTTTCACTCTGATCTTTTGCCACAGCAGGATTCAGCTCACTTTTCCCCTTTACAATATCCTATTATAGGCTTTAGAGTCAACACTTCTGTTTGATCTGTGAAGAATAATGTGCCCTTAACGATATTTAAACGTACTTAAGAGCCACCATCTCCAGGTGTGTGCTTCCTGACATACCTTTAGCCTCATCCACAGTTGGAAAGCAGCCTTAAATGCATTCACACTAGACTTTTTTTCATGCCTACTCTCCGCCCTCATAGCTTGCCATTAGCTGACCTGTTCTAATTAAACATCCTTGGGCTTGATCATGTTACATGGTTACTGTGAGGCTGCTATAAATTGATTTCGACACATTTTAAGTTCATGAGTTTGAATTCTGAGACTACATTAGTTAAAAGCATGAACTTTGGAGACAACCTGAGTTCAAATGACCGGTTTAATTCTTACAAGCCATGCGATGCTGAACAAGGCAATTAATCCCTGTATCCTCATATTTCTCTTGTAAAGTTGGAATTCTCAGAGTAGCTTCATTATTAGGCTTATGGTATGGATTCATTGAGACAACATACATAAAGCTTCTGGCCCATGGTTGTTTCCTACTAACTGTTAGGAACCTGACTATTTAGTATTAAAATGTGTTTACCTGGAACTGTAAAATAACAATTTTTAAATATATTTAATTGATTTTTTACAGAGAGGAAGGAAGAGGGATAGAGTTAGAAACATCAATGAGAGAGAAACATCAATCAGCTGCCTCTTGCACAACCCCTACTGGGGATATGCCCGCAATCAAGGTACATGCCCTTGATTGGAATCAAACCTGGGACCCTTGAGTCCGCAGGCTGACGCTCTATCCACTGTGCTAAACCGGTTAAGGCAACAGTTGTTAATCATGCTATTTAAATTACTATTGCTACTTTTTTTTAAAAGGCAGTAGCTACTGTTGGTCTTGTTCATAAGAAAAACATCTGACATAGCAGATGATACAGTAAATAATCCAGTTCCTCTATCCCTTTTGTTTCATTGCTTGCTTCTAGAGAAGTAGCACTGAGTGGTCCTTTTTTAGGACATGTATGTGTGCTCTGATACAACTCTGTAGCTACATCATCTAGAGAGAATGTCTGAAATGCTGAATTTCTCTAGTGCCTAGGCGGGGTGAGTCATCAGCCCTTTTGCTGTAGGGCAGTGTTGTCATTGTTATGAACCACTCAAGCTCGTGGGACTGTATTCATTATACATTCCTATTTTTCTTGGAAAGTTCAACTTAAGATGTTATTTTTTTCCTGAATATTAAAATATGCCAATGTCATTCAGTGTCTGTGGCCACTATTGTACAAATAGATGTTTCAGCCAAAATAACTATGTGGCTTTTAATATGTACAGTGTTTTCATAACAGTGAAAATACTGTAACAGGATTTTTTTTGCCCACATGCATCAACAGCTATGAAAATGAACTTCCTACCTTAGAACATTTTATGTCGCTAAAATTACAATATACAACACGGCCTAAGTAATTTGGAATAGTTGCAGATGCTTAGGTAAATAGACCATAATAGCTATGGAAGTATAAATATTATAGTAAATTTATCTCATAGATGAGGAAATTGGCTTGCTAAGCTCAACAAATTACTTATTAGACTTAAGAAATATGTGTGTTTGATGGTGATATTGATAATGATAGTCCAGACTAAATAAATTTATGAGTATATTAGTACTTCTGACAGAAAAATTTATTCCATATTTTTATTATTATTACCTCGGGCAAACAGAGACCAAAACATGGAGATTGAGTCTTGCCAGTAATAATATTTGCTAGAGAGTTAAGGAGCACAGCTTGATGCACATGCTGCATATGCTCTATCAGTTTTTATTGAATTAATGAGTTAGATAGTAGTTCTTATCTCCTACATTTTTGCTGATTCTGATATTTTAAGAAATCTCACTTGTGTTAATATTTCTCATAACAGGAAGTTACGTTCAAACTAGACACACACAATTTGGAGTCGGGCAGACTGAAATGTCCTTTTGATCCTCAGCAGCCTTTTGCTTCCGTAATGACAGGTAAGGTCAATGACAGGCAGTTCTTGCTTTAGGTGTTTTAGGAAGGTATGTGTAGATTCAACTACATTTTTATATTGAGTTAAAGATTATTTTGGAGTCTTTCTCTGACTATCGTGTTTTAGTGCCAAATCTCTCTATATTTAGCATCCTTATCAATAAAGTGAGGTCTCAGCTATCTTTACTGTCTACACAGTTATGTTTTACATGAACTTCTGGTTGAATTCTTTTTAATGCAAATCACACACACTCATTTGTTCTTAAGTTTTACATTTAAATGTCTCAGATCATCTTTACTAAGCTGTGTCCCCATAAATTTAGCAACTCCTTAAATATTAAAGGGTTTATTGAAAATTTTAAGACTTAAATGGAAAGACATAAGTGGATAAATTAAGAAAGTAAATTAATCAAATTATAGAATACAGATAATAGGATACCTTTTCTTCCCATTTCACATGCTAAGAAAAATTTCACATTTTCACTAGCATTTTTACTAGCATGTTCAGTCTTCTCTTGCTTTGTATACATTTTAACTTACTTATGAGAAGACTTCCGTTTAAAGAGCGCAGTGCTGTGTGGTCTGAAGTGTATTCTGAGGAATGTCGGCACAACATTCAACCATTATAAGAACTCCTTTTGTCCTGGTTTAGTTCGTGACTTTATTCTCTTTTTATTTAGCTTGTCTATCAAATGCTAGAATAGTCTATGTGGGTGAAGCACCATGACATTTTAATTTTCCCTTAGTGAGAACTGGTGAACTCCCCTTTGAAGTGAAAGCTTGTGTTTTTTGTGTGTTTTGAAAATCGTGACTAATGTTCAGTCATTATCCTAAAAAAATGAGATAGATGATCTGTGATTCTAATCTGTCAAGAAGGGTTAACACACCCTTAATAAAAAAACAATAGATGGTGGGCATCGGTGACCCCTCTTAAGAATCTCTAAGTAATTTAAATACAAGGGAGACAATTTTAAAGCCTGGATCTGCAGATTCCCTTTGGAGTGGAAACATACAATTTTTTTTTTCTGACAAAATGTTCGAATAGTTAAAATTTTGTTTGAAGGTAATAATTTGTTTCCCTTACTCTTGCCAAACTTTTTTTCACAATTACTTTGTTGATGTTGGGTTTTTTTGTACTTTTGTTTTTAAAAATTTGCCCCCAAATGAAATATTTCCATTTATCACATATTTTAAGGGAATGTTTTAAGAGATGGAAGCAGTGCCATATAGCCATATGTACATTTACATTATTTACTGGATTTCTCCATTTTGTGCTTTTTTTTTTATTGAGGTTGACTGTCGTGTCAATCAGTTTAGTAAAAATGCATTTACTAGATGGATATAATCAGAGGATTTAGAAAGTATCTGAATCACTTATACAAAAACAAAATTTAAATACATGCTTGTGAAAATTGGTCTTCAGTGATAAAACAATGTCTTTATTGTTCTTTCATGTAGACATTTTTAAAAATGTAAATTTTCTGTAGAGATTGGCCATTTTTAATCTTGGTCTATTAAAGCTAACCCAGGGTAGTTGACTATGAAGATTTCTTGCAGCAGCTTAGCTCTCAAAAAGGCAACACATTCTACTGTAGGGATATCATTCTCTTCTGCCACCTTCACCCACCCCAACAATGTGCTAATAATCATTGGGGAACTTTGACCCCCCTCCTCATTTTCTCCCCCAATCCTTTTTTTTACCCCATCCCCCCACCCCCATCTCCCTTTATTCTCTTCCCCTTTCTGTCATCTTTTTTCTCTCCTTCCTCTGTCCTTTTCCTCTTCCTCCTTCTATCTTCCCACCAACCTTTCCCCTCTCAGCCTTTTTCCTCTTTGCTAGCTCCATTTCTCCTGCCCCTTTTCTTACTCCTCCCCTTCTCTCCACTTCCCTTCCTTTCCTTCCCCTCCCCTCCCCTCTCTTCTCCTCTCCTCCCTATCATAAAACATGGATATGCACTTTACATAAATAACAGGGCAAAGAAGTTTGGTATGCAGTAATAGCAACATCATTTCTTCTTCCCCCTTTCAAGAATTTCTGTTTATCAGAACTATTAGAGACATGACTAGCTACAAGGAATGTAAAATGTTATAATTACAAAGAATGACTTCAGTGCTGAAAGCTCCCTTTCAGCAGAGATTAGGCAAAGAAAAGTTGTGGTCATTGAGGTTGTGTCTGTTAAGCAAATACTAATTACGCAATCCATTCCTCATTATGGCATTTACTTTTTAATATTTCTTTGTGTTGTTACAATGAAAAACTCCTAATTATGATATACCATTGAATTATTTGTGAGGAGAAGGATGGAAGAGCTAATTCATAAGAGAAGCCAATCCATGTACAGTTCTTAAAGCATCAGATTACCAACGTTTATGGAGTTATCTTTTCTTTAAGCAAATTTTTCAAAATCTGAATGCGAAATTTATGAATGATAGCCTCAATATATTCTGATGTCAAGCAATAAACATCTTTGGTTTCATGCTGTGAAATGAGTATATTGTAAATAGTACTGCTGGTAAACTCTTAGAAGTCCTATGTGTTCTTTTCTCCCACCCAGATGAATACCTCTACTCTGGAACGGCTTCTGATTTCCTTGGCAAAGATACCGCATTCACGCGGTCCCTTGGGCCCACTCAAGACCACCATTACATCAGAACTGACATTTCAGAGCACTACTGGCTCAATGGTTAGTGATTTTCTCACTTTTGATGGTTTTGCCTTGCTTTTGGAAAGATAAGGAAGTCATTATTATTCATTCAGATGTGTTTGGGGATAAACAATTTAGTTCAAAATTTTAAAGTAAGTTTGAAATAATTTCTCACTAAGTGATACATATTATATGTATAATAATAACTGACATTTATTGAGCACGCGCTGTTGTGCTTGACATTTCTATGTTCTAATTGATTTTTTAATATTCTTAATGGTCTATGAGGTATATTTAATTATTATAAATTTTTAAAGATGAGGTAAAGAAAAGTTGAATAATTTGGTCAAGATCTTACAACTTGTAAGCTGCAGAGGTAGGCTACAAGTTAGCAATCTTTCTCCTGTAGTCTTTTGATGACTAAGTCCAATTCTGTCTATGAGTAAATTAGAAAGGAGTTAGACTATAATACTAACTTATTTTGTTTAAAGATAATTTATGTTTTGGATAAGACATCTCCCTCCAAAATTTTAAGCATATTGATATTGACATTAGGTTGATTCCTTTTTTGTTTGGGGGTCATAGAGTATTCCAGGTTTTCAGTAAGACAAACAAACTCTTCCAAAAAAAAAAAAAATGAAAAAGAAAGAAAAGAAAAAGCAACAACAAAATAAAGCCTAAATATATTTATTTAATTCAAGGAACAATGCAAAGATTTTTTTTTTTTCTACCGCCTTGCAACAAGTCAGGATTTATCGATAATGTTTTCTAATCAACATAGCACTTTATTGTGCTGCATGAAAGAATAAGGTATCATTGCTATTTAAGAAAGCAAGCAGCATTTCTCCTTCTCACTGTAAATATTGGGTTTTAGTAGAGGAGGCCAGGGTAGAGACTTCTTAGGGGCTATCTCTCTATCTCTCCATGTCATATAAACAAAAGGGAAAAACATTTCTTTACTCCAAACTTCCAGATTCATTTGTTTACACAACAATGCCAATTTCATTGACAAAAATAGATCCAATTAATAGGTGACACATATTTAGAATATCCTCAATTAAGGGATTTCTTAACACTCATGCAAGGCAGGACTATCTTCTTGAACCTTGTCAGGTTTTGTGGAAATACTTGATTTGAGAGGAACTCCATAGATTTTACCAAAAGAAAAGTTTAGTTGTCTGCTTGGTAACAAGATATACTTAAGGCTTTAAAGTGAAATATAGATGGTATTTTCCAGTCTTGGGATGGCAAATATCATTGTATTGCCATTTAAAAGATCATTCCATTTTTTCCCTTAACAGTGACAAGTCCATAAAGAAGTCTGAATACTGCTAGAACAATAAGTATAGGAAATATTTATTCAACCATTATTTGCCTGGCAGGGTTGTTCTTCGGGCTATGTGGGGAGCATGGCAAAAGTAAAGAGCCTTTGAGTTGGTTGGACATTTTATTGCTCCTTGACCTTTTGGCTAAGATCAAGTGAGTTGGTTGAACATTCTTTTAATAAACAACATTTGAGGACCTATGGCATACTACCTGCTATTCTATGCATGGGGCCTGAAAAGATTATGCAGGAGGGTTGCTAATCTCATGCATGACAAATGCCTGAAGCATGAGAATACAGGGGGTATGGAACTAGAAAGCTGTAAATATCCAGAAACTGATGAGAAGTTATCTGTCTTTTAATTTATATTTTATCTTTTTGAGAGATAGTTGACAAGTAACATTATATTAGTTGCAGGTATACAGCATAATGACTTTATATTTATATGTATATATATTGTAAATTGATTACCACAGTAAGTGTAGCGACATTCATAACCAGATGTAGTTAATATTTTTTTTTCTTGTCATGGGAACTTTAAGATGTATTCTTTTAGCAACTTTAAAATATGTAGTACAATATTATTAATTACTAGAGACCTGGTGCACAAAAATTTGTGCACTTGTGGGGGGGGGAGGTCCCTCAGCCCGGCCTGTGCCCTCTAGCAATCTGGGACCCCTCAGGAGATGTCCACCTGCTGGTTTAGGCCTGTTCCCTAGGGGAGCGGGCCTAAGCTAGCAGCCAGACATCACTCTGGCAGCCCGGGGACCCTTGGGGGATGTCCACTTGCCAGTGGGAAGCAGGCCTAAGCTGTAGTCGAACATCCTTAGCTCTGCTGAGGAGAGGCGGGAGAGGCTCCCGCCACCACTGCTGTGCTGGCAGCTGGCAGCCTGGCTTGTGGCTGAGGAGAGCTCCCCCTGTGGGAGCACACTGACCACCAGGGAACAGCTTCTACATTGAGCATCTGCCCCCTGATGGTCAGTGTGTGTCATAGTGACCAGTCATTCCCAGTGGTTCTGCTGCTAGGGTCAATTTGCATATTACCCTTTTATTATATAGGATGGTCACCATGCTATATTTTACATCCCCAAAGCTCATTTATCTTTAACTAGAAGGTTATTTCTTTTGACCCCCTGCCCCACTCCCCATTACAGGATCAGATCTTTGTTTTTGATGAAGGTAACTGACAATAGCATGAGGGGATGACTAAAGGAGAATGAGAACAGAAAAAGATAAGAGGTCATTGCACAAAAGCAGAAAATGAGGATGGAATAGGAACAAAGGTAGTAGCAGTGGAGGTGGACATGAGAATGTACAGGAATAAATATTAGAAATTGAAGATATTTGTTTGGGAATAGAAGAATTTGAGGGAGATTTCAGGAGAACATTTTGGACACTGGGGAAAAATTGCAATTGAAATCATCAGAAAGGAAGAAATTGAAGGAAGGAGAAAATATATACCACAGAAGTTCTCAATGGATTGAATATAGGCAAATGATTAAGACTGAGGGAGAACATTTATGGTTCTAAAGCATTCACGGCAGATTGCTTAGTCGTTAATGACAGGAGTGCTATATGACCTAATTTGCCTGGATTTTTCCAGTTTTAATCTGTTCTTTAATTCTTAAATGTGCCCCAGTTTAGATAAATATTATAGATCTGTTTATGTATAATTTAATTGCCTAGGTTTAAATAGTTACCATTGTTTATTGTGGCCTTGTTTAAATCTTTCTTCGTCTGAAAATTTGGAATAATAAAAGTATTCACAGGGTGCTGAATTCTGTGTAATTGTTTCTTGTGTTCTAGTGTTTTCTAAAACTATAATTCCAGACTTTTCTTAGAACTGACTGCCCTTAGAAATATTTATTTTAATATCTTATATTTTCATCTCAGATTAGAAGAAATCGTTGTTTAATATGGGAGTAAAGAATCTAAGCCTTAGCCTTGATTATACTACAGAAGTGTTTTGAAACTTTCACAAGTTATTTAGTGATCCTTTGAGTTACCTCAGACATAGGTAGATACATGGAGATGTAGAAATAGGTATATAAGAGACTATTGTGTCTAAAATTTTGTTAGTCTAACTTTAAAATTATCATGTTTTCCCTTTGTAAGCTATCCTTCATTACCAGTTTCCTGATTTTTATCTTTCTTAATTTTCTTAATTTCATCCACCAGTTACCTTGAAATTATCTTTGATTCCTTCCTCTGCTTCATCCTTTATCTAATCTTTTGCTAAGGACCTTTACTTCCTTCAAAATATCGATTGACCTTGTTTTTTCCAGTGTCATCATGTTCCTATAAGTCTCCATTACCTTATCTCTGGTTTATTAACCATTATTTTATTGTTTTTTTACATCATTTTGGTCTAGCTAGAGTCAGTGTGAGCATTAAGTCAGAGATTTGCTGAGGGACAAGCAGGCTGGAATTAGAAGAGCACAGTGAGTGCTTCAAAAGACCCAGTTAGTCAGCTTCTTGGTCCATGGAAACTAGGACAGAGCGAAGGAGAAATTATACAAACGTTACAAAATTCTTGATGAGGAAATACCTGACATGCTAAGGCTAAAACGATTGGCTTGCTTAGGGAGAGGTTCTGTCCTCAGTTCTGAGAAGTGGCCATTTTTCAGTTGTAGTCAGCCTAGGGCCCAAAGACAGGTCAGTGGGGTCATCAACTAGTGTCAGGAGAGGTGGGGACAAAGCACAGTGATTGTTACAGGAACTGTGCTGATTATTGGGAATGAATGTTATCTCAGACATTATCTTATTCAACCTCATACTCCACAAATTGAGACTCAGTGTGAAGAAGGGATATGTCCAGATCTCCTAAATACCAGACCCATCCTTCCATTACAACACCAACTTCTGACAAGAGCAGCATATCAGTTCTCCTGAATTTGGAAGCTTTACTCCTATTTTGGTAGCAGTTATGGGGATAGTCAGTTCCTTCCTTAGCACTGGGCTTAACACAGTTCATGACACAGCCTAATTACTCTGTAGTTTCACTAACCAATATGGTAGACACTAGCCACATGTGAAATTAATTAAAATTAAATAAATTTTAAAATTCGGTTTCTTAGTCACATTAGTCATACATGAAGTGTTCAATAATCAGATGGGCTAGGGACTGCCTTATTGGATGGCATAGATCAAAGACATTTTCATCATCATGGAAAATTCTATTAGTCAGCTGTGGTCTAAAGTATACGTGTTTATTAATTATGTACAAAAGCCCACAATAGCATAATGAAACATATGTATAAATTTTCTTTACTATTTTTTGGCGTTTAGATGTAAAACTCAATCCTGGGTCTAATAAAATTATTAGATCTGATAGATATTTGATATTTCAAATAATAGGATCAATGTCTAATGTATTTCTTCTTATATATTACTAGAGGCCCGGTGCACAAAATTTGTGCATGGTGTGGGAGTGGGGGTTGGAGGTGGTGTCTCTCAGCCCAACCTGCACCCTTTCCAATCTGGGACCTCTTGAGGGATGCCCACTGCTGCCATAGTCAGGGGCCTCTGCTGCCTTTACCTCAGACCCTGCCTGCTGTGGCTTTGTCCAGTGGTCTTTGAGAAACTGCAGTCGGACATTCCTTTCACAATCCAGGATTGCTGGCTCCCGACCTCTCGCCTGCCAATTGCCCCTAACCACTCCCCTGCCACTCCCCCATATGTTCAAAGATGGCTACAACAAGATGGTAAATAAAAGCATAATAAAAATTATGCTTTTATTATTATAGATTGTACCATTTCCCTTTAAGATACTATTTTCTCTTAAATTTTGGTTTCCATACTTTCATTTGCAATTTAAAATCCTACTTTTTGCATGTCTGTTGATGTAAACTCTCATAAAGGTAAACTGATATTATGTTAAGATGAAATGAAATTTAAGAATTAAATTAAATTTGCAATTGAGTATTTTAGCTATTAAGATGCAGATTTTAAGCAATTAACCTTTTAAAATATGATACGAAATGAATCTTTAATAAGTACATTTTTATTACTGACTGTCATAGGGAGTTTAAAATCCTTGATGCGTGTGTGTGCCATATTTGTTCTTTGCCCTGCCCGAATTAACCAGTGGGATAGCAGTTAACTGCTGCACTTACTATTAGTGGAGAAAAGCATGGACGGCCTTTCTCCATTGCTTGTGGGAGTGGAGTCCTTTGGGTACCACTGGAGTAATCATTTATGGAGACTCCTCTGGGAGGATGAGGTGCGGTAGAAAGCTTTATTTTCAGGAAATTAAATCCCTTGGTTTGCAGGGTCCCATTTTCCTTAAGCCAGTCCTGGAAGAGATGCAGCTGGGGATTCAGCAGAGCTAAAAGCAAAGCCAGAGTGCAGAGTTTCTGTTCCATGGTGCAGTTGGGTCTTACACAGCATCAGGCTAGTTCTAATCCATCAGTCCATTGTGTGGAGTCCACATGGCCCTGAGCCATGGGGGCAAATACAGGGGGCACACCCCCTACAACAAGAGAGCCAGGAGCCCAGCACTCAAGAGAGAGAACTTTGTTTGGGAGCTTATGTGTCTCAAATCTTTCCACGCTTGCAGTGGCCAAACCTACTGTGGACATTGATCTGCTTCCTACATCATCCAGACTTTACTTGGCATGTGTCTACTGTCCAGTCTCTTCTCCCAGTGATCTTCCAGGAACAGACTAGTGGCTTTGCAGCTTCCTGTTAAAGTTGCACAAATGGCATGCATACCTGTACTGTAAACTTTGGCCTTCCCTTTGCTCTTTCCAGTAAATTCATAACTGGGTTATTTATAATGGTATCATTACTAGTCCAAGGATCCTTGTCAGAATTTCTCTATGACTTTGTCTAACCCAGTTCTAAAAGAGTTAAGTGTGTATGAGTCCTGATGCCGTCTTTGAGAAACTAATCCGCCTATTAAATACCTAACAGGAGAATAAAAAAAATCACAAAGGTGAAATGGAAATACTATGGAAGTTCTAGCAGAAGACTTAGATGATGCCACATTTTTTCTTCTCTCTCAACTCTACCTGAGAACATACCACAAACTAGGAATGTAGATCAAGTCAGGGTGGTCACTCAAACACAGTGGAGTTTTTATGAGAATTTTAGGAAAAAACTGAAGTATGGAAAATGAAAACAAATGATGACTCCTCAGTTGCATATGTTTTTGTTTTCTTCCGTGAAGTAAAGGAGAACTTTTGTTTTAATTTTGCATTTTTAACATATGGAGGCAGTTTTTATTTGCAGTTTTTTGGGGAGTACTCTGTTGGCTATAAACTCTCCTTCCACACAAAAGAAAAACTTTTTTTTTTTTTTAAGAAAAATAGATGTTACGAGAAGTAAAAGTCAGAGAGTCATTACAGATTGTCACTGTGTAGGTGAGCTCATCTGGGCGAGAGGTTCAGGGGAGAAGTGAGAGCGATATGCACTGCAGGCCATGTGGAGTTATTCCATCTTCACTTGGCAGTGACTCTTGGTGTCGTGCTCACAGTTCATTTGTGAAAATACATGAGTTTGAACTCCACCCCTATTTGGATATGTGTTTCAAACGCCAAAGGGGGAAATTGTGCTATAATAGAGCCCAGGTGTCTATTGGCATAATTTTATATTATTTAATTCAGCAACAGTGCTTGTCATATACTGATTACATGATACCTATTTTTACCCAAATTAGCCAGCAAGTCAGAAAAGTTCCTATCAAGAAATACTAACATCAATGTTCTAAGACAGGGCCTCAATTGAATCTGCAAAAAAGAAAGTCTTTATTCTTGAAACTTGTGTATATTTTTAACTCATAAATATGCATATTGTTTAAAT
>PVJC01024521.1:0-25503 GCA_004026665.1 Murina feae | reverse complement strand
CAGTCTGGGTGAGGGGCTGAGGGCCGTTTTCAGGCTGCCCACATCCCCTTCAGGGTTTGAGTCCCTACTGGGGTACCTGGGCAGCCTGGGTGAGGGGCTGAGGGCCGTTTTCAGGCTGCCCACAACTCCCATTGACTCAACGTCCCAGCGAGGCTGGCTGGAATCAGGTTTCTGGGGTTTATTTATCTTCTATAATTGAAACTTTGTTGCCTTGAGCAGAGGCCCAGCTGGCCTAAGCAGGCAGTTTCCTCCAAAGAGAAGCCTCCTGTTTGCTCTAGCTCCATGGCTGCCAGCTGCCATCTTGGCTGGGTTAATTTGCATACAGTCACTCTGATTGACTGGTGGGCGTGGTTTGGCTGGTGGGCATGGCTTAGGTGTAATAGAGTGAGGGTCAATTTGCATATTACTTTTTTATTAGATTAGATACTATATCAAGTAGGAATGACAAGTTATTTCTTTGTTCATCCCTTTAGTCACTTACATAAAAAATGCACTGTGAATATTTTTGCTTTATTAAAAACAAATCTAAAAGGCAGAGATTACATAAAATTATATACAGATAAGAATCCTTAAATTGTTAATTTCATTTTACCAATTATCTAGTTGTGCTCTTTTTCTAATTTAATGACAGGTTTTTAATTCAAAACTGCTCTCAATTTACAAATTTAGATAAGTAATAATTTCTGGTTTTCTAATGTAATGATAGGTTTTAAATACAAAACTGTTCTCGACTTACAAATTTAGATAAGTAATAATTTCTGGTGAAAATATCAATTTATGTAATCGTGGAAATATTCTCTACTGCTGAGAGGCTGGAGGGCACACTCATTCATTCATCAAGTGTTTTTCAAACATCTACCCTGTGCCAGCACCATGACTTTCACTTTGTCTGTTTTTAATGGTACTTCAGATCTTCCAAGAGTCCTGTTACTTCAAATCACCGCATCAAGTAAAGAAAACTTCTGATTTTCTAGCTGAGCATTAGATACTGTAGAACCACAGGGAGACACTCAGGCTCCTGATAACTGACATATTTTAGCAAATGTTTGACAGGGAGGCATTGTGTGTAAATACTGCATAGCTTGATGGTTAAGCATCCTCATTTTTGAACCAAAAAGGCCTGGTGGTGAATCCTGGCTCTACTGCCTATTGGCTGAGTCACCTTAGAAAAGTTAATCAACCTCTCTGAGCCTCAGATTGCTCATTTGTCAAAGTGGGAACTAATAATAGTACATACCTGATAATAACATAGTGGGGATTAGGTGAGGTGACGAGTGTAAAGTATAGAGATCGGTGCTGGCATTTACTAATTGCTCAAGAAATGTTAGCTATTAATAGAAAGAGTAACACTGATGATGGTGATTGTAGTAGTTAATTGGGTCAAGGGTTTCCTTGTTTAACTGGATTATCTAATGTGCATAGAAGGAGCAGGGCTTTGGTTTTTTATTTTCATATTCTGGTTAACAATATCAAACACAAAACGTTTCAAGATTTGGTTGTTAAAACATTTCTGAAACATACTAATCCATTTAAAGATTAAAATGAAATATACTTTAATATTTTTATATCTGCCGAGTTCCTGTAGGATTTGGGGTATTATGATTGTGACAGAATGTTATTACAGATGCAAAAGTTTCAGAAAATTTGTACTAAGCCCAGAACAAAATCTAAATATTTGTTTAGCTAAATGCCTCATCTAATCCTGTTTCTTTTCCCTAAAAAGTGTATTGCTAACAAAATTCTACTTAATTCAAAGTGCCTGACAACTGGGTCTTGTCTTATTGTCTCATTATAACTTACTTTGTTTATTAACTGTGTAGAAAATAAATTTACCAGATATAAAAATTGTCCATAAGACACATTAAGGAGTTTACAATGAATTTAATCTTTTCATGTTATATTTCTAAGAATTTTACTCACAATTGCCACAGGGTCATTGCTGCGGGTGGCAGCCAGGCTGAACTTCTTGACATGGGTGTTGGTCTCCAGAGCCTTTGCAAATTCTCTCAGAGTTGGAATTGGAATGTTCTATGACGGGGAAGGTACAGAGAGTTGATAAACCAATGATCCATAGCTTTTAAGTACTTTATATATTGAGATGACTAATTGCATGCTATCCCCTCTAAAAGACATTTATCACCCATCTTCCAACAACTGAAGCCATCCCTAGCCAATAGCAATGCTGTGTCTAATAAGGGAATGTAACACAATGAGACATTGTGGCATCACCTTTCTGCTTACTAACCAAAAAATTATGCACCTACCATATTCCCTCTTCTCTTTCATTCTCTGTGTTCTAGCCGGATGGACCTACTTGCTATTCTTTTAATACACCATGGTCTTTCTCTCCTCTATACCTTTAAATATGCTTTTTCCTTTATCTGTAAATTCCTCTGTCCTTTCTCTGATTAATTCCTACTCTTCTTTTAAGACTCAGCCAAAATATTACCTCCTTTGTTTATTGGCTCTCATAGACAGGATCAAAGTTTTTCTTACCTGCAATTCCATAACATTTGGAACTTACCGCATCGTGTTCTAATTATTTGTTTAGTGTTATTCTCCTAACAATAAGTTCTTCAGAATAGACAAAATGAATCCTACTCCCTCTTCTACAGCACTTAGCCGGTTACTGACCACTGGGGAGGGTGGCAACATGAGGTGCAGCCAGAGGTTGATGTGAGTCTTAAATATCCCACAGACTAGTTTTGGGACTGTGAGCAACTTAACCTCTTTAAGTCCCACTAAGAATTAAATGAGATAATGAATTTCAAAAAATCTGGTACATAACGAGTACTCAATAAAAGTCTATTATTACTATTTTTTAAAAATATATTTTTATTGATTTCAGAGCAAAAGGGAGAGGGAGAGAGAGACAGAAACATCAATGATGAGAATCATTGATTGGCTGCCTCCTGCATGCCCCCTGCTGGGGATCGAGCCCACAACCCAGGCTTGTGTCCTTGACCGGAACTGAGCCCAGGATCCTTCAGTCCCCAGGCCAACACTCTATCTACTGAGCCAAACCGGCTAGGGTGAAAGTCTATTATTATTATTAAACTAGGGGCCCAGTGCACAAAAATTTGTGCACTCAGGGGGGGTCCCTGAGCCTGGCCTGTGCCCTCTCGCAGTCTGGGACCCCTTGGGGAATGTCCACCTGCTGGCATGCCTGGCCAGCCTGGGTGAGGGGCAGAGGGCCATTTCAGGCTGCCCACAGCCCCTTCAGCGTTCGGACCCTACTGGGGTGCCTGGCTAGAAGCAGGTATCTGGGATTTATTTAACTTCTATAATTGAAACTTTGTTGCCTTGGTCCCCCAGTTGAAGCCTGGATTGCCCCTGGCAACCCAAGGTCCCAGCTCGGCATCTGGGGTTTGTTTCTCTTCTATAATTGAAACTTTGTAGCCTTGAGTAGAGCTCAGGGCCCGCAGCGCCCTGGCTTCCTCCATTGCCCAGGGCAACTCCAGCTCTGTGGCTGCCGCCATCTTAGTTGAGTTAATTTGCATATTTGCTCCTGATTGGTTGGTGGGCATGGCTTGTGGTGTAACAGAGTGAGGGTCAATTTGTATATTATTCTTTGATTAGATGCTAGAAATTGGCCCAACAAGAATGAACAAAACATGTCAGACAATCTCTCTCTCTCTCTTCTACACACAACACACACACACACACACACACACACACACACACACACACACACACCCCCCTCTACTTGAGAGTCACATGACCTATTGCCAAATAGAATAAAGTGGAAGTGACAATGTGTGACTTCAGAGAATAAGTAATAACATACACTATGGCTTCCTGACTGTTCTCTTTCTCTTGGATCACTCATGTTGGGGGAAGCCAGCTGTCATGATGTGAGGACACTCAGGCAGAAACAGAGGCTTCCTATAAACAGCCACATGAGTACCTGCTAAGGAAGTAGGTCCTCCTGCCTCAGGCAGGCCTTTAAGGTGATTGCAGCCCTGGCGGATAGTCTCCCTATAGCCTTTTTTGAAACACTGAGCCATACTGTTCAGCTAAGTCATTCGCTGTTTCCTGATACTCAGAAACTGTGTAAAATAATAAATGTTTCTTCTTTTTAGCTTGTAAGTTTTGAAGTAATTTGCTATTCAACAATAGATAACCAGTATATTATTTAACACAACTACTGTTATTGTTTCCAAGAATTCTAGAAATCACTTTTTTTTAAAGCTACCTCTTCTTTTGAATAGGATATCTTGCCTCAAAATCAGTGACTCAAAAGATTTCACCTAGGTAATCAGTCATCCCCTTTAAGTTTTCCAAACTCATGATAAATCAAGCGACTGACAACAATCATAGTGAGATACCTTAATGTTGTTGAGGTTGACTTCTTGGAGGCTGGGATCGTTAGCTTTCATCTGCTGCAGACTTACTTCCACATTTGTGGGGTTGGGTGGTTCCTCAAATACAGGCTTGACCTTTTCACCTTTGACCACATCTAAGACACAAGTTAAAAAATAAGGATTCTCTTGTCAAAATCAGTGATAACCCGCTCCCCCCCCCCCGCAAATGACCTTTCTTTCATATCCTCTGATCCTAATAATACTTTATTATCAATGATAGTTAGCTTATTCTCAACTAAACAAGCATGGGAATGGTATGGCTCTGAGTTACAGTTTAAAAAATTGATGCTTCTCAACCGCAATGAGAACTTTCAGTAGCTGACACTGCATGGAGCCAAAAGTGCAGGAAGACCCTACAGCAAGCATGTCAAACTCGCGGCCTATGGGCCGCACGTGGCCTACAAGGAATATTTTTGCGGCCCAGCCAATATAATGGTATGTAATAAACGTTTTAATAAAAATTTCATAACTTAATTTTTACAATATACTGTTATACATAATTATTAATAATGCACTACAACATTCGTTAATACAAAAAATGTATACACAATTTGAATAATTATTAATCCTAATGTGTTAAATCTGAAAAGAAAGAAACATCAGGTGAGCTACCAACTGTTAAGTGTGTATACATTTTTTTGGAATTACTGTATCGTTGGTGGAAATATTGGTGCATGATTTTGGGGAGAGTAATCTGGCATCACCTATCAAAATTTAAAATGTAGAAACTTTATGACCCAGAAACTTTATATCTAGAAGTCTAATCTACAGAAAAAAATAGCATAAAAACATAAAGATATATATTCAGGAATGTTCACTGATGTATTACTGGTGACAGTAAAACAGGATAAAATGTCCAACGATGTGAAAATAGTTAAGTAAGTTATAGCAAAATCACCTAATAAGATGCTATCTATTCACTAAAAGAACAGGAAAACCTACATGTACTGCTACTGATACGAGACTAGGACCAAAATTAAAAAGTAAAGTTAATGAAAAATAAAATACTTAGGTCTAGACCTAAAAAATATGTACAAAATTGGTATGAGAAAAACTATAACACTCTTGAAAGATAGTTCATGTTCATAGATAGGAAGACTCAATATTGTCAAGATGTCAGTTCTTGATCAATTCAGTGTGATCCCAATTAAGATCCCAGCAAGTGATTTTATAGATATCCACAAACTAATCCTAAAGCTTATATGGAGAAGCAAAAATCCAGAAGAGCCAATACACTATTGCAAGAGAACAACAAAGTTGGAGGACTCTCACTACTCAACTTCAAGACTTACTATAAAGCTATGGTAACCAAGCCCTAGCTGAGTGGCTCAATTGGTTGGAGTGTCACCCCCTACACCAAAGGTTATAGGTTCGATTCCCGGTCAGGGCACATGTTTCTCTCACACATTGATGTTTCTCTCTCTCCCCCTTCCTCTCGCTCTAGAAATCAACAAAATGAGGGTTTCTTAAAAAGCTACAGTAATCAAGACAGTGTGGCAAAGGTGAAAGAATATACAAATTAGTAGAATAGAATAGAACCCTGAAATAGACCCAAATAAATATAGTGAACTGATCTTTGACAAGGGAACAAAGGTAATGGAATGGAAAAAAGATGGAACAATGGGACATCCATATGCAAAAAATGAATTTAAACACAGATCCTGCACTTCTATAAAAGTTAACCCCAAATGGATCACAGACCTAAATATCAAATGCAAAACTATAAAACATAAAGACAACATAAGTGAAAACCTAAATGACCTTGACTTTGGCAATGAATTCTTAAATATAACACCAAAGGTAGCCATGAAAAAATTGATAGGCTGGACTTAAAATGAAAAGTTTCTACTCTGTGCCCTTGGCTGGTAAGGCTCAGTTGGCTGGGCGCTGTCCCATGCACTGAATAGTTGCTGGTTCAATTCCTGGTCAGGGCGCATGCCTGTGTTGTGGGCTTGATCCTGGCTGGGGTATGCAGGAGACAACCAGTTGATGTTCTCCTCTCACAGAGATGTTTCTCTCCGCTCTTCCTTTCACTTCCTCTCTGTGGGGAGCGGCTACAGCATTTGGACAGGTTCAAAGCCTTGGACTAATGAGAGGGCAAAGTCCTCTCATGGCCACGTGCAAGTCCCAGCTTGGAGGGCAGGGCTCTCCCAGCACAATGACAGCCAGCAGCTCTAGTTGTAAGCTTGAACCTATGGTACGAACGCGGCCCCATGTGCCTGAGCGATGTGGGCTTGACAGAGTTCAGGTGCATGTAGTTGAGTAGGATTGAAACCCATAAGAATGTTGTAAACATCCTGACCACCCCTTACTTTGCCTCCTGGAATCTGGCTATAAAATAAAGACATGGCTTGTAGTCTGTGGCGCTATCGCTAGCTCTCCATCAGAGAACAGCGTCCCACTCAGACCCAGCTTTCATTCTCTTATCTGTCATTTTCTCAATCCGTCACCGCCCCCTCTCAAGGCTCACCGAACCTGGCAGAGCTGGCTCGGCACATAAGGTGCCCAAATGTGGGGCTGAGTATGCCATGGCCGTGCCGGCTCGCCACACCTGTCTCTAAAAATCAATAAAAAATTCTTTTTCTAAAAAAAGTTTCTACTCTGGAAGATACTGTCAAGAGAATGAAGAGATGGACTAGAAACTTGGAGAAAATATTTGCAAAAGACATATCTGATAAATCAGGACTGTTTCCAAAATATACAAAGAACTCAAACTCAACAAGAAAACAACCTGACTTAAAAATGGGCCAAAGCCCTAGCCAGTTTGGCTCAGTGGATAGAGCATCCTCCTGGGGACTGAAGGGCCCTGAGTTTGATTTCAACCAAGGGCACATGCCAGAGTTGCGGGCTCGATCCCCAGTAGGGGGTGTGCGGGAGGCAGTTGATCAATGATTCTCTCTCACCACTGATGTTTCTATTTCTCTCTCCCTCTCTGAAATCAATAAAAATATATTTAAAAAAAAATGGGCCACAGACCTTAGCAGACACTTCACCAAAGATATACTGGTAGAAAATAAGTATATGAAAAGATGCTCCGCATCATGTCATCAAGAAAATGCAAATCAAAATGAGATACTTCTACATACCTATTAGAATGGCCAAAATCTGGAACAATGACAAAACCAAATGCTGGCGAGGATGTGGAGCAAAAACAACTCTCATCTTTACTGGTGGGAATGCAAAATGATACAGCCACTTTGGAAGACAGTTTTATGGTTTCTTAGAAAACTAACAATACTCTTACCATAAGATCCAGCAATCACGCTCCTTGATACTTACTTGAAGGAGATAAAAAGTTTTGGTCGCAAAAACCTGCACGTAAGTGTTTATAACAGACTTGTTTGTAACTGCCAAAACTTGGAAGCAATCACAACCAAGATGTACTGCAGAGTGAATGGATAAACTGTGGTACATTCAGAAAATGGGATATTATTCATCACTAAAAAGAAATGAGCTATCAAGCCATGAAAAAAGACATGGAAGAACCTTACATACTTATTAATCAGAGAAAGAAAGCTGGCCTGAATAGGTTACATGCTGTATGATTTTAATATATGACATTCCGGGAAAGGCAAAACTATGGAGACAGAAAAGGATCAGTGGTTGCCAGGGACAGAGCACTGAGGAATTTTAGGGCAGTACAAATACTCAGTATAATACCATAATGAAGGATACATGTTATCATACATTTGTCCAAAACCACAGAATTACACCATAAGAATGAACCTTAATGTTAAACTATGGACTTTGGGTGAAAACAATGTGTCAATGTAGGTTCATCAATTTTAACATATGTACTACTCTGTTGCAGGATGTTGATAATGGGGGAGGCCATCCATGTGGAAAGGCAGGGGATATATAAAATATCCCTGTGACTTCCTCTCATTTTTGTTGTGAACCTCAAAATGCTCTAAAAAAAAACACATGTTTTTTTTAAAGTTAATGATATATATGTCTATGTATAAAAGCCAAGAAGGTTAAGCACCAGACTTTTAACAGCAAACATGTTGTCAGAATGTTACCCTTTCATGTTGGAATTAACAATGATGAACATTTTTTATCTGTATGCACAAGAAACCAGAAAGAAAATAAAAGGAACATTGCTTGTTGTCTGTGTAAATTACCCAGAATAAATGATGATTTATACTAAGGTGACCAGACTCCCGCTTTTGGTGGGACAGTCCCGATTTTTAACAGTTTGTCCCGCGTCCCGCGGCGTTTCAAAAAAGTCCCGATTTTTGGAAAAAGACATATGTACTACTCTTTGTAATATTTTAAGTAATAATAATAATAAAAAAAGAACCCCCCCGGTCAATGGTGTCCCGCTTTACCAATGTTAAAATCTGGTCACCTTAATTTATAAATATGCTGCTGAGAATAGAAAGCATCTCCCAAGTTTTCATTAATCTCAAAAAAGCTGTGATCTTTGAGGAATTTTCACAGCACCTGAATCACATTGTCCAAAATTACCTGAATATTGGTCTGTCCCTACTATGAGTAGATAAGTTCCTTTGGGCAGTGACCGTCTTTTATCTAGGGTACCTAAAGATAAAACCTATGACACACAGTAGGTATCTGGAAGATGACCAGTGAGTAAGTGAGAGTCTAATGAGTTGACACTTTGCCGGGAAATAGGCTGGCACTTCTGCGCCAGCAAATCCACCCCGGTGTGTCTTTCAAGCTCCCTAGGGGATGTGGGTATTCAATTCTAGTGAGAAGCATCCATTATTGAGACAAAAAGACTGAAACAGAGAAAAGAACTATTTAAGATACTACAGTTGATTAAAACATCCTTGGGAACAGGAAACTCTGCATTCCATGCTAACTATGCGACCTATCAGCAATTTTACCTTTTGATTGAGGGAACCTAACTACAGAGAGTGTTTTGGACAAAACAATTGACTGTTACTAGCTACACTGCCAGACAGAGTTCCCATCATCAGCTACTCTATTCTGGTTTGATTGCCCCGAGCCCAGTGATCCTTGGTGAACTGACAAAAACCATCTTCAAAGGCCATAGCACAGAGGCCAGGATGCACTAGGAGGCCCAGTCAACAGGCCTCTCCTTCCAGCAGCACGTGGAGGTTCCCAAGCCTCACAGAACCACAGGTTCCACGTCAACTTACTTCTCACAGGCCCTTTGCCACCTTTACTGTTGGGTGTTTCTTCATCAAATTTTGGGTTATTGAGCATATTGTGTACTCCAAGAACAGCTGGAAGAAAAAAAAATCAGTGAATAAACATCAAGTTTGGAAAAACTTGTTAGGATAGCCACATTGTTAATTTGTTCCTTGAAGAACAATTCTTTGTATCATAAAGATAAGTCTCTGGACCCATACTTCCTTGGTACACGTATCGTGTTAAATAAACTGATACATTAACACACACACACACATATATATACAAAAACCCTCCCTGCAAGACCACCAGCAATCTACACAGGTCTTTCTACATCTGTACCTGTGACACCGTTTGGGATCTGAGGGACAATGGTCTAGTGATGGTCCCAAATTACTGAAAACCTGCTGAGACCTCCTAGTAAAGTAGATTCAACTCATCAGCTTTCCCATCTGTAAAATGTGAGGGTTGGACTAAACCTAAGGATATTTTAAAATCTGACATTATAGAGATGATGGCATGTATTCTTTCAGAGGCAAAGAGCAGAAACATTGTGGGTCTCTTTCAATATAAAGAAGTTGCCCTTTCCTTGTCTAAAGCATCTCACGGTGGGAAATAAAAGAGACACCAGAAAAGGGAGGCTGAGCATGCTGAGATTTGAGGCTCCTGTACTACGTGGAAGTGGCACCAGGGGGCAGCACAGCATGCGAGAAACAGCACTGGGGGAGAATGCACACCAGGCAGGCTGAAGCTGCAACTGCACCCCAGCCCTCCCCTCACTAATAAAATCACAGGTGGCCACCTGATGAAGGATCCCAGAATCGATTATCTATGAACAGGGGGCAGAGCTCCTGTTGACTCTGAGCTCCTCGTCAGCTGTACTGTAATCTGCACGTTAGAAGGAGGCAGGAGGCCAGAATACCATAAGAAACAGCAAGTCTAGGGTTAAAAGGGCACCCAGGAGCAGTCAGCCAATATGAATACTGTCATGTACTACCTGTGTGGCTTGAGAAGTTACTAAATGCCTCCGAGCCTCAGTTTCCCCATCTTTAAAATAGAGATAATAATTATGCTTTACCTACTACAAAAAGGAAATGATTGCCCTGGCCAGTGTAGTTCAGTGGTTATAGTGTCAGCCTGAGCACCAGGGGGTCATAGGTTTGATTTCTGGTCAAGGATCGATCCTCACCTTAGTAGGGGTGTGTGTGGGAGGCAACAAATTGATGTATCGCTCTCACATGGATGTTTCTCTCTCCCTCCTCTTTTCCTCTCCTCTACTTCCACCCTCCCTTCCACTCTCTCTAAAAATCCATGGAAAAACATCCTCACTCCTCAGGTGAGGATTAAAAAAAAAAAAAAAAAAGATGAAATGACTTGCTATGCGCCGGGCACTGCTCTAAGTGCTTTATAAATTCTTATTAGTAAATAAGCATTTATTACTGTGTTTCTGGCATTGTCTAGGGAGATGCCCTATTTGATAAGCACAAGCTTACTGAGACCACCCAAACAAACGTATAATAACTTCTAATTATAATTTGGCTCCCATTGCCAAGTGTTAATTACCTGTTTCCTGTGAACCTGGCAGGTGGATCCGTCCCCACCGTCTGGCCCCAATCAGACTGCTGCTATGTGCCCAGACAAGACCAAATCTCCAGACCAGCAGAGCTGGGAACTAGGCTGGTATGGTTGGGGACCACACAGAAACACGGCCACTGTGGGGGTGCTTGCTTGAGGAACAACCTGTCCTTCTGCTCTCGCTCTGCCAGGGTAACATGAGCAGGGCGTTGACATGCTTCCAAAGGCTGGCAGCTCTTCTGCTTCCAGAGAGAGCTGTCCTAGAGAAGATGCGGGGCTTGGTGCTCAGGGGCACTGCTGAGAGAGGGCAGCTACCTAAAATGAACACGGCAGTTTTCTTTGGGGATTATCCCCCTGGTTTTACTGCATGAATGTCAGGACTTTCCAAATGATGGGTGTTTACCTCTTTCTTTCTTCTTAGGCATTTCCTGGGAATTTAAGCCCAGCCCTGCATTCTCCCTTTGGGCAATTCCAGGACAGATAGAGAGGCAACAGTCACCATAACATGATCCCTCACAGCAACCACAGGGCTAAAGAGACTGGTTACTGCTAAGCACCTTCCTGTGTGGCACAGGTGCCTCAATGCTGCAGTGACTTCTGAGAGGGGTTAAAATACATGAATTTAATACTGACCACTGATATCACAGAAGGAATGAAAATGTAGCTGGAACAGTTTGCATGCTATTAGAATAAGGCATAGCTGGTTCTTCTAGGAGGATGGAGGTTATAGTAATACTAGAGGCCCGTTGCAGGAAGATTCCTGCAAGAATAGGGCTTCCTGAGCCGGAGCGAAGCAGAGAAGGGGCTTCGCTCCCATCTCCGCTGCCTTGCTTCTTCCATCTCTGCCATCTTGGCTCCCTCCCTTCTCCTCTGCTTTGCTCCCTCCCTTCTCCACTGTCTCTGCTTCTTCAGCTCTCCACCACTTCACTCCCTTCTGCAGCACTTGGCTTCCTTCTACGCTGTCTTCAGTCTTCGTTCTGTCCGTGCCTGTGTATGCAAATTAACCGCCATCTTTGTTGGGTTAATTTGTCTATCGCTCTGATTGGCTGGCGGGTGCAGTGGAGTGACATTAATTTGTATGTTACTCTTTTATAGGTGTAGATGCCTTCCAATGGAATAAAGATGTGAGAATTCTTGCTAAAATTATGGACTTTTTTTTTAAACACCTCTTTCCTATGATGACCTAATGACCCTCATAATCCACATATCCATCTTATTTGGAGAAAAGTGCATCCCATTGGTACAAAAATATGCTGGTATATGCATAGACACTTTCTCAAAAGATAGGTAAGAAATGGGAGGGGGCTTATGTAATCAAGGTGAGAGACTTACTTTCATTACATATTCTCTTTGTTATTGTTAATCCTCACCTGAGGTTATTTTTCCATGGATTTTTTTTTTTAATGGAGATTGGAAGACAAAGGGGAAAGATAGAGAGAAACATCAATGTGAGAAGCATATCGATTGGATGCCTCCTTCATGAGCACTGACCAGGGCCCAGGCAGGGAAGGAGCCTGCAACCAACCTTGTGGTCTGCAGGCCGGCGCTCTGTCTACTGAGTAAAACCACCAAGGGCCATTACATATCCTTTTGTACTTTTTGGGCTTTTTCTATCTACATGTATAACCAATCTTAACTAATAAAAGCATAATATTGAAATTAACCGTTTCTCCAGGATGGGGTAAGCCACGCCCACCAGCCAATCAGAGCAGCTGTATGCAAATTAGCCCAGTCAAGATGGCGCTGCCATCTGTTGCCTTCCTGCAGGCCACACGGGAGGGGTGGGGTGGGGGGGGGTGGGAGGAGCGAGCTGAAATCTATTTCAAGCGGCAGGGCCGGGAACCTGGGAACCTGGGGCCATGGCCAGACAGACCCACCCGGGAATCCCCAGCTGCTACCCTGGCCTATGCTGGGCTGGAGCCATGGCTGCCAAGGAGGGGATGAGGGGGCTCAAGCCATCAAGGCCCCGCAGGCATTGCCCAGCAGCACCTGCTTGCCCATCCATAGTGTGGAGCAGACCGGCCCGGCACAGAGCAGAGAACCAGGTGCAGTGGGTCCAAGCCACCAGTAGCACTTCTCCTGAGTGTTCTCGAATTGGATGAAGTCCAGATCTGGCTGAGGGACCTCCCCGCTTGCCCTCCTCCTTCCCCACCTGCACCCTCACCCCAATTTACCTGTGCACGAATTTCGTGCACCGGGCCCCTAGTTCAAATAATAATGCCAATAATTACTGTATTGTTGCTAATGTTAAGAAAACTAGAAAAAAGTCAGCGGATTGGGCTGAATGTGGATTTACCACACTGCATGAATGTAACAGTCATTACCCCCATTACATAGTTGGATTCAACAAACCTGTTAGTGGGGTTCAAAATGGAATAGCAGCTGGGGAAGAGCAAGAACTTTATGGAAATGTTGTGATGATAAAGTGCCAAATGTGAAAGCTCTTTAGAAAGCACAAGGGCTGTTATTTTGTTGTGTAAGTTCTCAACTCTAGTCTCTGATTTCTCACAGTAACTCTTGAGTTTGGTAGGATGGGTATTACTGGGACATTTTACAGCTGAAATGCAGGAGAATGTTTGCGCAGAGAGGTTACGTCACCTGTATCAAGTCTTACAGCTAAATAAAGACTGAAGCCAACCAGGTATCACAATAAAAACCATTAGCTATGGAGAAACTCAAAGGCTACTGCCATGGGTGCCAACGTGGGGGTCACAGAACAAAACAGGAAAGTGACCCAGAGCTGAGGACTAACCTGCAAGATCGTAGAGTTCAGTGTCAGAGGCACTGGCCAAAGCTTCTTCCAGTTCTGGATCAAGGGTCACTTTTTCTTCTTTATGCGTTTCCACGGGCTTTTCTTTGGGGATAAAGACTCTCCCTTTAAGTCAGAAGAAAAACAAAAACCATTGTGTGGGCTGCTTATTGCAGGGGAAGCGGGCCCAGCAGAGAATGCAGCTCTGGCTGTTAAGAGCCGAGTCATTACGCCATTGCACATCCAACTGGGATGCCTTAATTGCTGGGATAATGCCATTATCAATAACCCACAATTGGAAGGAAGGAAGGTCAGAGGAGGAATCCTGCATTCTACAACAATGACATGCAAGGAGACTGCAGTCCTTAACCACAGAGAGAAACGGCTTCTACCTCCCTCCTTCCCATCGATCAGCAGTGCTGCCCTTAGACCTGGGCAAAGGGGGGGCCTGCCATGGACACCAACTTTAAAGAGCTCAGCTCTGGTCTCCTCTGGCTGCACCCTCCCCCCTCCCCCCCGACACACACACACATCACTTCTGCCTCATCAAGGGAAGAATCAAGGGACAAAGAGACATTCCCATTGAGAACAGAGGCTGCCTGCTAGACCACACCTAGGCACCTCGGACCCAGGGATTCTTTGCCTACGAGCCCTGAGCCTTCTTCCAGGGACTGCATGAATCCCTTCTCCATGCCCACCCTCTTGAATGCAGGTCACACTGCTGGATGTACACCCCCAGGCCAAGGGGAGGCTGTGGTGGATGAGTATGAATGAAGCTTGGATATTTAGGCAGAGGGGTCAACCATATGCATTTGAGATCCTGGCAGAGAAGGACAGACATCCCTGTGTAGAACTCTTGGAAGTCCAAGAGTACTGGCCTACATATACATAACATATTTTAATAGTTTGTTAACTTTTAAATATTTGTGTTTTTTTTTTTTAAAAAAAAGGCCTTCTGTTTGTGTTCCTGTCTTGGACCCTGCAAATATTCGGACCAGATTCATCCAAATGGCCCTGAGATTCCTAAGGGACAAATGTGATCATCCAGAGTTTTCCTCTCACCAACTGAGATGGTATACCAGCAGGATGTTCTATCTAGCATCACGGGACTAGGTAGTGACCTGGGATGCAGCCACCTCTCTGAAGCATACCAAAGTCAGCCTGATTTAAAAGAAAAGAAGCAGGGCTGGCATACTCAGAGGCGTGGGGGACTGGGCAGTAGGACACTCTGTGCTTCTCACGTGCACATTCTCTGCCCCCATATCCCACCTTACCCTGTTCAATAGAATTGCATTCATTTTGCCCCTACTCACTTCTGAATATGCCAATATCTGCAACACCCCAACCCACCCCCGCGCTGCCAAAACCACGGAGGATGTGAATACACCCACATCCCACATGGGCTTATAATTATAAAGGTGAAGCCCAGACACACTGGGCCCACCATAGTGACACCCCGGACCTACTCATACTCTCCCCAATTCCTCCTACTTTGACTCTTGGTTTCTCTTTTTTTTTGGAGCTGCTTTTACTTCTTGGCATGATCTCTGAAATTGGTCTCCTCCACGGTGATCTTCAGAGTTCCCTAAAGACTCACCCCTCCAATCCTTCTTTGTCCCCCGGGGTAGAATAGACAGCTGGCTCCAGCGTCAGCCAATTAGGACCCAAGTTCCTTCTAGGTCTCCTTGGCTAGTCTGGCCTTCCCTACTCCCATGGGGAAGGGAAGGGGAAACCCAAAGTCAGTATGTGTCCCTCATGAACACTCTCCAGGAGACGTCCCTGGTCACAGGGGCTTTGCACTTCCCGGTGGCTCACCAGTTCCTCAAGTGGTAGGACAAGGAAACATGGCCCACTCCTTATGGCCAGGCCAAGGTGTCCTGGCCACCGGTCTCTATCTTGACCACTATATAAGCTGCCATATTTCCAAGGAGGGAAGAAAGCACACTGGGAAACAAAACAGGAGAATGGCCAGAAGAGAGGGGGCGAGAAATCAGCCAGACAATAGCCATCTCAGACTGGGGCTATTCCTGACAATTTTTCATAGTATCTGCAGCCTGAAGCACTGTCTTTCAGGCTCGGATGATCTCGGGTCCAGAGTCAAAATTGGATTTCTAAGTAATCCTGGTACTGTTCAGGGTACCCCCCAACACTAGTTGCACAGGTGGCCCACAGCTATCAGGACATTCAGGACAACTGCTGCCACATAGCCATTCCCTGGGCTCCAACCAAGTAAGTTCTCATGAGAAAAGCTACATTAGAGAGTTAACTGTAGCTCAGGAGGCATACCCATCTCCTGAGGCCCTCACCATAGTCCCCCCACGGCTTTTCAAGCACCCACTAGTCCTTCCGGGGGCCCTGCAGACTCCCCCACCTCACCTTCATCCCTCTGCTCTGTGTGGAAAACTTTGCTCAACTGTGTTGCTTCTTAACCTTCTCCGAAGCTACCTGTGCAGCTGCTCCTGCACCCCTAGCTCCCCTGTGAACCACCTGTAAGTTGATCTGGATCGAGAGGGAAATTTACCATAGCTCCTCCTCAAACCTCTACTCTGAAAACAGAACACAACAGCTTTCCTCTTGTTATTCAGTCGCTACCCTAATACTGGATGTTAACAGGAATTTTATTGAAAATTTGACATTAAATAATTTACTTTTTATTTTACAATTAAATTAGTTCAATAGCAACTATGTTGTTGTAGAAAGAGTTCCATATTTCTACGGCAATCCTTGGTTATTTGCCTGGTTTGTCACTGTTCAACTTTATTTTCTTAATAAAATAACATCATCCATGGTGCATGACCCGTCAAACATGCCTGGTTCAGAGGAGAGCCGGGGCGCTGTGTAAGTGGAGGCAGCGCGGCTGTGACTCATGCCAGCAGGGGAGCTGTGTTCCCACCCCCACAGAAGCTCAGAGATGGCGTTCATTCGAGTCCATATTTATCAAGTGCCTCCCCGTGCCAGTTTCTGTGCCAGGATGCAAGAGAGACACAGCCCCACTGTGGAGATCTCAATCTCATGTGGAAAACACGCAAAACCCAAAACAAATAAATGAAGGATAAACACTGTCACAGGGCCGGGAACGTAACAAATGAGTGTCAGGGCAGAAAGAAAGGGTCTGTTTTAGACAGAGGGAAAGCCAGAGGCCTGGGCATTTAAGCTGAGACTCAGAAAGCAAAAAACGGAGATGTGGGTCTGAGGGAAGAGTCCACGAGAAGACCCTGAGATGGGAGAAGGACTTGGCAGGTTTGGGGAACTAAATGAAGATCCTGGGGCTGAAGCTTAGTGAGGGACGGCTGTCAGAGAGGTGGTCAGGGAGAAGTCTCCCGGGACTATGAGAAGCACAGTAAGGATTTGGGGTTTTAAGCAGGGAAGCAGCATGATCTGATTTGTATTTTAAAAGACTGTGGTAGCCCTGGCTAGTGTGGCTCAGTTGGCTGGGCATTGTCCTGTGCACTGAAGGAGTGCTGGTTTGATTTCCAATTAGGGCACATGCTGGAGTTATGGGCTCGATCCCTGGTGGGGGCTGTGCAGGAGGCAGCTGATCGGTGTTTGAGGTGTTTTTCTTTCTCCCTCTCTCTAAAAATCAATTTAAAAAATTATATATATAGTGGTTGCCATGAGATTATCAAGATTATCAATGACTTTATTAGTACCTATGGGCCCAAGTTACCATTTCTAGCTGAAGAGCCTGAGTGTCACAGGTGAGTGACACCACTTTTTCCTCCAAAGGGGCTCAGGATCGAGAGCTAAGGAGGGAGGTTTTCCTGTCTTGAGTCTGTCATGCCCATCTCACAACCTTCCCAGGTCTATCACAGTGTTTCTCTTACTAGACCACAAGCTCTTTGAGGGCATGGCAGAGTCTTACTCACTGTGGTTCTGCACCTGGCACTCGGCTCTGCCCAGAGGAGGTCAATGCTGAATGAATGATTTACTGCACTACCCGTCAAGGTAACATCTAGGAACACAGCTAATGCCTAGACATGGAGTAGACTTCTGCAGCAGGTAAAGCCCTGGCCTGAGAGCATTCACACTTATGAGACCTTCTCTTAGGCAAAACTCTGCTTCCTGCTCCCAAAATTTTCTTTGGGAGTTAAGAATTCTTTTGTTTACAGAACTAATTTGAGTACCACCACACCCTAAGTATTCATTTAATTAGCCTCCATGCTTCTTCTTTCCTTAGTTAATAACCTTTATTTTGGGGAGCAGTTTTTAGGTTCCCAGAAGAAAGCACTGAGAGTTTCCATATACTCCTTAGCCCCACACTGCCAATCTCCCCCTCTATTGATATCCCACAGCAGAGCAGTACATCTGTTACAACCAACAAGCCTACACTGGTATCACTACCACCCAAAGCTTAGAGTTTACAGCAGAGCTCACTCTTGGGGCTGTACATTCTATGGGTCTGGACCAATGTCTACACTGACATGTATCCATCAGCCAGGATTCTTTTAAACACTGAATACAATTAGGGGCTTATTTCCCATTCCCAGGTTAGTCCCCTGGCTTGACCTTCCAGGACATACATTAGGAGCACCGCTGTCCCAAGAGGCTCCACCTGTGGTCCTTACCTTTCTTTTCTCCAGTGAAAGGCACAACGTCTTCCCTGTCTTTCTGTTCCAAAGCCTCCTTCTCCAGGTACATGAGGAGGTGCTCGCGGTCAAAGGGGCCAGTGGCTGCTTTCTGTGTCTGGTCTTTCTGTCGGAATCCAGCTGGTAGCAGGGCACTCTGGTAAAACAGAGGTGTGAGCAGGAAGGAAGGTGCCGCCCAACTGAGACCCTGTTACCCTCCCTCCTCTGCTGTACATGGGGGAGGTGTGAGCTAAGGGTGGAATCCTTTGGCATCTGAGGCCCTACCTGCTCTAATATCCTGTGCTGAGGAGAAGAGGGCTCCCGAATGCAGGCAGCACACACACATGTGGCTGGAGCAGCTTCTGGGACTTCTGCAGCTGCCTTCTAGAACGTGACAGCACAAGGCCAGCCTCCCTCTGCAGCCTCATAGATCCCACTTAGGTTTGGCCACATCTGCACCCAAGATGCTCCCAGGCAGTCATATGGAGATTCTACAAAGGAGCCAATATGGCTATTCTCTCTTATTTCCAATCCTTCTCGTGGGGAAACAGCCAAGCAGGTAAGCAAACATTATGGTACCTGCTTGATTAAGCTTAGAGATTCCTTTCTTAAGGAATTGAGCCTGCAACCTGGGCATGTGCCCTGACCTGGAATCATACTGGCAGCTTTTTGGTGCACAAGATGATGCCCAACCAACTGAGCCACACCGGCCAGGGACATATATTTTAAATAAACTAGATACAGAAAAGATCTGCCTTTGTGATTAAAGACATGTATTAAAGACCTGGTTTAAATATAATCTCTGACATTTACTAATATGGGATCTTAGGTAAATTACTTCTCCTAGTTTATCCCCTCATTTATGAAATGGGGATAATACATTTTACTGAAGGGGCTTTTATGTCCAGCAGAATGTGTGATTCACAGAAGAAACTTGGTAAGATTTGTTCCTTTTCTTCCTTTCCCTTCTTTTCACCCAAGTCAGACTAGTCTTTCATCAATCAATGGAAACTACTTTTCCCCATTTACATTAAACTTGTTTTTGAGAAATACGTTTGCCATATCATATTAGAGATTGTGGTTACTGAGATTCTCCATAAATTTCGAAGAGTAAGTGACTCAGGACCAATCAGGGAAGAACACAGAATTTGCATTTGGACTAAGGGATTGCTACACTATTATTTAATGTCACACCATTTATCCGGGACTATCATTAACCATGCTGCTTCAGTTCCAGTCACTAACCTCGGGATCTAGGTCATCGAGAACATTTTCCAAGTGTTTCAATTCCTCTTCTGAGAGTTTTCCAAGAAGCTCATCTTCATCAATGTTCTTATATTTCTCCAACTCTTTTTGAAAAGGGAGCGCCATGGTTTCTCAGATGCCCTTCTCATGGGCCGCGATCATTTAAATGGGCCAGCTTCCTGAGACCTCAGAATGCCACTAATAAGAAAGAAACACCATTATCTCCTTTCTGCAAACAGGATTTATTAACAGGAAACAGGGCTATGCTATCTGCCAGTGGAGTCTCTCTATTGGACAAATAATTCAACAAAAAAGGCAATATTACCTTCATTTGTAGAGCAACCTGACCACTTACAAAGTATTTTCATGTATATTATTTTACTTACTTAGATCTTTACAACATCCTGGAAAAAAAGCCTGGACAGATATTAATAACCTATTTTACAGATAAAGAATATGAGATGAAACGTGGCTAAGTGCTTTGCTTGAGGCTCCAGAACTGGGATGTGCTTGGTCCTCTGATTCCCAGGGTATTGAGTGCCTTCCCACTATACTACTCTGCCTCCTCCAGCTTTCCACAGAAAACAGTGAAGAACAATGCACCAATTGTACGGCAGTTGTGAGCAGCACACTTGTGTCTTTTCAGAGAAAGAGTAATGTGAAGAATACAAAATGCGGTTCATTCAGAAAGAGAGTTTGGAACATCCATGTGAGAAAGCATTGTCCAGCAGCTCCCTTGCCATTAGACTGAGGAGATTCTAAAATCCTGGCTGCATGCTCACCCTCTCCACTGTTCTCCTCTCTGTCCTTCTTTCCTCCTCTCCCATCCTCTTTTAGTCCTATTTCCTTTTGTTTCCTGGGCCATCCTGCTCAATTCTTTACATTCCTAGTCCATGCCCCGTTCAATCCCCGTGTTTTATACCACTTCACCCCTAAACTTCCACTCACAGTGAAATTTTTACTCATGCCTTCTTCTTTGCAGAGGATTTTACAGGTATTCCTTTGAAAGGTAATACTGCATTCAGGAAATAACAATATACTCAACTGATTATGTTTCTCCTTAGGAAGTATTACTATCTGTCAGATCTTTCAAGGCAATTAATATTTGCTGTATGCCCACTAATTACCAGCAGCGTTCTAGAAACAGGAATACAAAGGCAAACAAGATATGACCCTTCCCCAAGGAGACCACGGTTCAGTGAGACACATAAATAGGATAAGTGTTACAACAAAACTAATGTATAAAGTAAATTTAAAACATATAAGGAGATATTATTGGATAAAAGGATCTAGGGTTGGAGGGAACACTGTGAAAAAGAGGTTGAGTTTGAAACTTTAAGGGAGAAGTCATGAGGTCATAGGTAGACATGAGTGGGGAAGGGTCATTCTTAGGAAAAGGGAACAGTGTAAATAAAGGCACAAAGGTGAGAAAGTACATGGTAAGTTGGGACATGCTTGTGTGCCTAGAGGGGAGAGTTGCCAGGAGGGAAGAGGAAAGACAAGGAAGACATCTGTGAAGGGCCTTCCCGATATGCCTTGCTGGGAATCAGGCTTTATTCTGTTGGGAGATAAGGAGCCACTCCAAATGTTTAAAGTAGAGGAATGATCTGAGAAGCCCTGTTTTTAATAAGATAATTCAAACAGTAAGAATGAAAAATGGCTTGGCATGGAAAGTATGTTGTTTCCTTCTCCTTATTAACTCAACTATTCACCATATTCAAGTTTGTGGTTTTCTATTTGTATCATTTCCATATATAATGTAACTCTCTTTCCCTTTCATAAGCCCACCTTCTTTTAGTTTCAATGGCTATATTCCAGTAGAAACAAAACAAAATTCATTCCACTAAAGTCAGAGAAACCAACTATACTATATATACTTGGTTCTGTTCCCAGCAACCACCCATTTACTATGTGACTGTGGACAAGGATCTCAATCAGCCAGGCTCTTAGCCATCAAACAAATTGGATAAACTACCTTACCTATGGATTCTAAGACAGTTTCCCACAATTTAACGTTCTGAAATTGACATTTATCTTACAATTGATGGCTCTCAACCACTGACACAGCAGCAGTCAAGAAAGACTTGTCACAGCCCACATATGCATAAATATCAAAAGCACCAGCTTCAGAACTAGCAGAATAGGTATCAGGGATTTGGAAAATAATTCCAGGGACTCTTTAAAACCTAGTGGAAAGGAAGTGGGAGACGTGGCGACGCAAGTATATTTAACAACACTCCCAAAGGAAGGTCCAGATTAGGCCAGCTCCATATAATTACAGAATGGTTTAAAACCCAACATCAATGACTTTTATAAAATTATCATTTTTGATGGCAAAGAGAAGGTACTGGGTGGAAACAAAACAGACATTGATGACTATGAGTCAAAAAATGATTAAAGAAGTTGGAATCTGAACATGAAGAAGTTTTAAGAATATTGGCCAATTCATTTCACTTGCATTTTCCCTTTTTATGTTGCACAGGGATGGTATGCTATTTTAAAAATCTGTGTATGTTCAGAACAGCTTTATTTGTAACAGACAAATACTACAAACAACCTAAATGGTCATTAGTAGGTGGATGGATTAACAAAGTGTGGTATGTCCACATAATGGAATCTACTCAGAAATAAAAACAAATGAGCTATTGATACACATAATGATATGGATGAACCTCAAAATAATTATACTGAATGAAAGAAGCTAGGCCCAAAGGAATGTATATGGTATAATTACATATATCTAAAATTCTAGAATATGTAGACTGATCTATATGACAGAAAGCAAATCAGTAGTTGCTTACAGATTGAAGGGAGGTAGGGAGAGACAGGGGGAGAAATTACAAAGGGGCAAGTATCACATGATCTCACTCATTTGTGGAATATAACATAATCTCATGAACAAAAATAAATCCAGAGACACAGAAGCATTGAACAGACTATCAAACCTCAGAGGGAAGGCAGGGGAGAATGGGAGGGGGTGGGGAGGTAAGGGGGTTAAGAGATAAACCAAAGGACTTGCATGCATATAAGCATAACCAATAGACAAAGACAATAGGGGGGTAAAGGCCTGGGCTGGAAGGCAGGGTGGGCTAGAGGAGATAAAGGAAATATATATAATACTTTCAACAATAAGAATTAAAAAAAGAAAAGAAGTACAAATTAGTAAGTACAGAATAGCCATGGGTATGTAAAGTACAGCACAGGAAATACAGCCAGCACTTTATACTAATAAAAAGGTAATATGCTAATTCAACCAGACATCTTCTGGACAACCTTCTGGATATCCTTCCAGACAAAGCCATGATGGCAGGGCTGAGGCAGAGGCAGTTAGGGGTGATTAGGCTTGCAGGGGAGAGCAGTTAGGGGGATCAGGCCAGCAGGGGAGAGCAGTTAGGGTGATCAGGTCAGCAGGCAGATGAGTGGTTAGGAGCCAGCAGTCCCCCAAGGGGTCCTGGATTGGAGAGGGTGCAGGCTGGGCTGAGGGCCCCCCCACCCCATGCATGAATTTCATGCACCGGGCCTCTAGTATAATAACTACTAGAGGATCAGTGCATGAAATTTGTGCACAGGGGTAGGATCCCTCAGCCCGGCCTACATCCTCTCCAATCTGGGACCCCTTGGGGGATGGGGCCTAAACTGGCAGTCGCACATCCCTCTAGTAATCCGGGACCACTGACTCCTAGCCACTCACCTGCTTGCTGCCTGATTACCCCTAACCACTCTACCTACCTGCCTGATCATCCCTAACCACCTCTGCCTCCCCCCTCCCCCACCATGGCTTTGTCCGGAAGGACGTCTGGTCTAGCTGGTCTAATTAGCATATTGCCCTTTTATTAGTATAGATGTATGATGTTAGATGATACTAGATTTATTGGGATGATCACTTTGTAAGTTATATAAATGTCCAATCTGTGGGTAGTGCACCTGAAACTACTGTACCTCAACTCTAATTAAAAAATAAAAGTATATTATAAAAAAAGAGAATGGAGATCTATCTATCATTTGTTGTAATACTTATCTATTATTTATTGTAATACTTTAAGCAATAAAAAAGAAATGGTCATAAAAAAAATAAAATAAAAAAGAGGCAACTTGGGGGTTACTAAATACCTTGATTGTGCTGATAGTGTCATAGATGCATGCATATGTCAAAACGTATCAAACTGTATATACTTTAAATATGTGTAATTTATTGTATGTCAACTGAAAGACTTCAAAAATCTGTGTGTAAGGCTAAACTAGCTCTTTCAATAAAGTAAAAATTATATATTTAAGAAGGCATGCACCATATTTTAATCTTTCCTTAGTGGCACATAAAATATTCATGTGTTTACAATAGGCAGCGTCTTAACACTGCTAAGATTCTATTTGTGTTGCTATTCCAGGACTCTAAGACTACACCCCAACTCATCATCTTCCCCGAAACAGATTTGCTCTCCTGCTTTTCTAGATCGTACCATTAACCTACCAGAGCTCAGGTTCCTCCCCTGCCTCCATGTCCCGTTGCTTAGCCCTCCTGTACTTTTCACACCATCCCTTCCTGTCCCGCTTGTTTCAGACTTTTGTTCCGCTGGGCCTGGACTACTCTAATTGCATCTTGAAAGGTTTCTGTTCTTCCCTCTAAGCCACCCAGAGCACCACGGTCAGATCATCTTTCTTAACACGGCTAACAAGCCACTGCCCTGGCGAAGGACTGACAGTGGCTCCTTCTTCTCGATAGAAAAACATTCAGACGATTTAGTATTTAAAGCTTCCGTAATTCGGCTTTGATCTGCGCTTTCTGTTTTCACTACTTTCCTGGGGAGCCCTCCAATCCAGTCAAAATGGTTAATTCACTCTATGTTGTAGGCAGAATAATGTCCCCCCTAAAGATGCCCACATGCTAATCCCCGGAACTTGGGAATGTTACTTACACGGCAAAGAGACCAGTGTGATTAAACACAAATTTTTTAAATGGGGAGGTTATCCTGAATTATTTGGGTGGGTTCAACTAATCACAAGGGCTCTTAAAAGAAGAAAGAAGAAAGCAGGAATCAGAGAACAAGATGTGACCACAGAAGCAGATGCAACTGTTTTGAAGATGGAGGAAGGGACAGAGAGGGGGGCTCGAGAGAAACTGGAAAAGACAAGGAAGTGGATTCTCCCCCAGAGCCTTCAGAAAGAAATGCATTGGTTTTAGCCTGATGAAATCTGCTTTGGACTTCCACCTCCTCAAACTGTAAGATAATAAATTTGTGTTGCTTTAAGCCACCAAATGTGTGAGCAGCAATAAGAAAGTAATGCATGCTCTTATCCATACACATCCATTTCCCCACGTACTTGTTCCGGATTTCTTGTTTGCCCCTCCACATCCACTCCCCATCCTGCTCTGTGCCCAGGAAGATGATGTATTTACATAGCATCAGCGGCTTCCTTGCTCTCTGGCTTTTGTTTGGCCAATAGGAGGCAAGCAGCAGGAAACTGGAGGGCAGGGGGAGAGAGGAGGAAGGTAGGCCCCGAGGCCACATCATCTGTCAGGCGGCCTTCTCTTTAGTCCTTGGGGTGGTGAAGGATCTCTCTGCGGCTAGGGCCAGATTTCTGCCGTATTAGATTCCTTAAAACCTCCCCCACATCTTTGTAAACAGCCTCGTTATTAAAATTCCTTCTAATTATTTAGTTTGAGTGTGTCCTCTGTTTTTTATTGGGACCTTGGCTGATATAGTAATATTACTTGGAATGTCCTCCTTTGTTCTCATGGCTTATCCATGTACTCTGGCTTAGATTCCAGCTCTGGGACAGCAGACTGTCAGAGCCCACTGAAGCCTTAAAGATCACCCCATCCAGCTGCATAGATGGTTTTCCTCCTACTTCTCTGATCACTCCACTTGGTGTCTCTCTCTCTCTCTCT
>PVJC01024520.1:0-25476 GCA_004026665.1 Murina feae | reverse complement strand
ATATATAATATAAATGTATTCACACATACATATGTACTTTCCATATATGTGTGTATATATGTTCACGTGTATGTATAACTTTTCAACATTGAACAATTTTTAGCAAATTGCAGATCCTGTTTTCATTACTTTCAAATGGCTTTTTAAAAAGTTCAAAGGGATATAGAAACATTACAGCATGTATGATTTCCCAGATCGTGTGCTTGTCAATTCTTAACTAACCAGGTATTAGGAATCTCTTTTAATTCTTGCTTCCCCTGCTTCCCTTATAACTTTTTTAGACAATATAAGAGCAAAGTGGTTGATACTTTCCATTTCTTGTTTTGCTTTTTAAACATTTACTTGATATTTGAGGAAACAGTTACTGGTCCCAATTTTAGAAGTGGAATTTTAGAACTCATAAATATAAACAGTTCCTGGCTTATAAATAGCAGACAGTTACAAATGTTTATCCCTTATCTCCACTGCTTGGAACCTCAGCTATTCCCATAAGAGCTGTCACGCTGGCAGGGAGGGGCCAGGAAAGGCGCTTTCAGGGTTTCCCAGATTGGGAAAAGAGGAAGGAAAGGAGTTGTGCAGAGCAGGTATACAAATACGACTTCAGCAGATTTGATGCCTCCATGTGTTCAGACATCTCTCACACTAAAGGCTGTTTTTTTTCTTTTTCTATTTCAAGCTTATTTTACTTTCCCCAACCCATTTAAAAAGCTCTCTCTCTCTCTCTCTCTCTCTCTCTCTCTCTCTCTCTCTAAAAATGCAAATACTTTTGGGATGTTAATGGTTTCTTAGTCATTCACATTTTAGTATAAATTGGCTCAATAAGGTTGCTTTTCTTACAGCACCTGAAAAAGAGGCTGCGGGAGAATTCTAAGGCGACTGGGAATGCCGAGCACCCGGGCAAAGCCGCAGCCCGACTTTTCAGGGAGGATGGAGGGCTGGAGGAAGATACAGTCGCAGAAAAGCAGAGAATAGAGCAGTGCCAGGAATAAACTGTCTGCTTTGAGAGTTTGTCTCCATCTGGCCCTTGCTTTAATTTTTAGTGTAGAAAGGAAAAAAAAAATGATTCATTCAAACATGCAATTGTTTCCCCCCTGGCAGACAGACTTCTACTTATTCCCTTACTACAGGCAGGGAGGGGCGGCGATAATCCTCATCTTAATTAGCGCAGAAGTTTCCTATTTCCTGCTTTTGTTGTACCACTGGAAAATTTTCCATACGTATCTGCAGGGCATTGCAGACTCTGAGAGCATCAGGAAAACGGGCAGTCCTGCTGTGTACGGTCTTGGGTATTCACAGCACATTGGTGGCGAGCCCAGGATAAACCCCACCTTGCTGGTGGTGGCATTACATAAGAGTGCGTTGCAGAAAAACAGGAGAAGATAAGTAATAACGACAGGCAAAAGTAACCGTATTAAACTGGCTGGTTTCACTTTCCTAAAGTGCTGTGTTTTTAAACCCATCTTCAGTAAAGTTTTCCCGATCCGAGACTGTGTACAAATGCCGGTTAGGCTGGTTAACAAGCCCCACCTTATTCACCACCATCCCCTCCTCTCTCTCCTTTTGAATAATTTTGGTGGCTGCCTTGCTGCCTCAGTCTGCAGCCTCACTTTTCCCCTGTGCCTTTTCTGCTGCCCGTCACTTTCTGGGGGAAGAGAGGAGGTAGAAGTGGTTGGTGAACTGAACTATTCGTCTTACAATCTCTCTTTCAGGAAGAGACCAACTGGAGTCTTCAATGCCAGAGGGCTATCAAGCTTTGGACTCTAGGGTTCTGGCCCGCCCTGTCACATAACAATTTACGTGAAATAGTTAAGATATTTTATCTAGGAGGTGAAAGTGAAATTAACAATGGAATTTGCATTTACCCTTGGCTATATTCCCTAACCCCCTCCCTCAACTTTGAGGGGTGTGACCTTGTTACTGATTTTACATAACAATTTTCTTATATGGCCCACTTCCATGTGTTTTCCTTTAAAATGGATGGGCTGTCCCTGGCTGGTTTGGCTCAGTGGATAGAGCGTCGGCCTGCGGACTCAAGGGTCCCAGGTTCGATTCCGGTCAAGGGCATGTACCTTGGTTGCAGGCACATCCCCAGTAGGGGGTGTTCAGGAGGCAGCTGATCGATGTTTCTCTCTCATTGATGTTTCTAACTCTCTATCCCTCTCCCTTCCTCTCTGTAAAAAATCAATAAAATATATATTTTTAAAAATGGATGGGTTTATGATCCAAGGCCCCAGGTAACTTTTGACATTGATGGGTCAAAGTTATGCAAATCACCAATGGTCCATTCTAAAGTGATGTGATAAACAATGGTCAAGCTTAGGGAATTTATGTTACAGAGTACATACAGGTATCTGGAAAGAATTTATACACTTAATGTTTTCATATTTAAGTAGATTTTACACTCCACATAATAGAGAATAGGGTTTATTAGCCCAAATAAATTTAAATAGTGGTCTTTAAGCCCTCTGAAAGGTTGTGCAAACAACTTTTTATCAGAATCTTAAAGGGTCCCATGATCCAAACAAAGGTAAAGATCCATTAAAACCATCTCACCAAATTTATTGATTGTTGTCTCTGTCCCTTTTGGATGCATTTCCTCATTGATTTTCTTTAAAATATACCTTAAAAGACTTCTATTAACGGGATTTTTTTTTTTTTTACATCAGTTTCCTTTATATGTTGTTGATTGAGTTGCAATCGCAATTGAGTAAAAGGCAGGCCACCCAGAGATTAGGACTTTGATTTATAGCAAGATGATTTCTGTTTTGTGAGAATCATAAGCATAATAAATTGGAGTTCAGCCATGCCATAATCATCACTTAAGTTCTATTTTATAATTTCCTTGAGTCTCAGTCTCTGATCTGTATGTTGAGAAAGGGGCATCTGTTTCATGGAGTTGCCGTGAGGATGACATAAGATAAACATGTCACGAACCCACTGACCACAGTTCATGACACCTGAGAGACATCCACTAAATATGACTTCTCCTCCCTTCTCTAGTATGAGACAGACTGTTGGACTTCGTTTGACTTAGTGAAGTTACACTAATGCAAGGACCATATCCTCATTGATATCTGTGGTATTTACCTGTAGGTTGACCTATGTTTAGGCCCAGAAGGCAAGTCATTTAGACTACAGCCATCAAACCAGCAAAAATTTACCTTCCTCTTTCCCCATTCTTGATCTCCCCCTTGCATTCTGTCCCCTTCTCACTTTTGACTAATCCTGCCACCTTCCTCAGTCCACAGGAGGAGTCAGTTCATTGTGATCTCAATGTTTCCAAGGACTTCAGAGAAAAAGAGTATCAAAGGGGAGAAAAAATATAATATGTTTAAAATACGACAATAAATTACACAACTTCATCTCAAAATTTTGCTCTGGGGAAAGGTTGACATGAAACGTTTGAAGAGACATGAAAAGGATCCTAAAGACAGACAGTGTTTCACAGTGAAAGGCAATTTTTTTTTTCAAACTTCAAAGCAAGGGTTCCTTTAGTCATCTTCTGGATAGGTTGCGTTTGACAGGATTTAACTTATGAAATTGTTCCAATGCCCTTTAACGGGCCTGGGCATATGAGCATGCCAGTGAAAATGATGAATGGTAGTTTTTAATTGAAAATTTTAAACATCCATGTGGCAAAGCATAGTAAATACATGCGCTCTTTTGTAAAAGTTTCAGGAAATGAGTACTTCCTCTAGTGCCACATTTACATTTGATAATTGACAAAAGGATGACCCGAGAAATAAGCCGGGGAAGAACGTGCCTTCCGGATAAGTATTCTTCAACTATCTCTTGCAGCTTTGATCCATCAAACCTTCTAAAAACTTTCCTCTAATTTAGATATAATATTTTTTTGTATTTCATTAAGAACCTTAACATACTATACTAATCAAATGAATGAATATGCCTAAGAAAATTGTTAGTAATCAGGTATAGTAATAGAGGAACCTGTGTTTTATTTTCCTACAGAAAAATAGCTAAATTTCAAAAGAGTTCCATCAAATTATATTAAATTAAAAGGAAATTTGAAAAACTTAATTGTTATGTAGGCTAAAGAATTTTGCTAATGCTATATAATAAGCTATACATTAGACTTGTAAACATTCATGAGTAATATAGTTATAAAAACTTTAAAGAACCCTGAAAGGATTCAGAATTTATCAATTTGCAGCATTTGTATAACCACCATGTCAAATGACCATTATTTCCTGCTCCAACTATATCTCATTTGCACAATTTATATTTCTGAACAGCTGTTCTTATCATCAGTTTTTGTAAATTGAATCAGACAGTTACACTAGAGAAGTTTGTAATTTTTAAGACTCCATAGTATCTCCTTAGGCTGCTACCTAAATATCAGTCTATGATTCTAAATTTGTATATAGTGAGAAGAGGGAGAGAAAAGGTAGAGGGAAGAGAAATAACATTGATTGAATACATTTTGGGGACTGAACATCTCATTTACACCCCTCCCCCCAAATCTGCAAATTAGATAGTCTCACCTCATTTTTATAGTTAGTCCACATAGTCAGTAATGGGAAAATGTATCTGTACTTGATGACAGGATGTTAATATTACATATGATTATGTGTCTTTATTATAAAAACTAGAGGCCTGGTGCATGAAATTCATGCACAGGGGAGGGGAGGGTCCCTCAGCCTGGCCTGCACCCTCTTGCAATCTGAGATACCTTAGGGGATATCTGACTGCCAGTTTAGGCCTGAGCCCTGTGGGGTTGGGCCTAAACTGGCAGTCAGACACCCCTTTCGCAATCCAGGACCACTGGTTCCTAACTGCTATAATGCCTGCCTGCCTGATCATCCCTAGCCACTTTGCCAGTCTGCCTGATTGCCCCTAACCACTTGCCTGCCTGCCTGATCACACTAACCCCTTTGCCTGCCTGCCTGATTGTCCCTAACCACTCACCTGCCTGGCTGATCACCCCTAACCACTCTGCTTGCCTGCCTGATCATCCCTAACTGCCTCTACCTTAGCACCCACAACCATGGCTTCCACTGGAAGGATGTCTGGAATGATGTCTGGAAGGTCGTTCAGCTGTCCAGTCTAATTAGCATATTATGCTTTTATTATTATAGATTTGAAAATAATTACAAATGTAGTATGTCCATGTCTTCATCACCCAGATTAAAAAATTAACAAGACTGATAATTGCTTCATCTTTTCTTTTTCAAGTTGCTGAAGAATTTTGAAGCAGCACCCCAGACCTGTCATTTTACCCCCACAGATCTCAGTGTCTGTCTTGAAAAAACATGGACTTGAAAAAGTAACAATGATGTCACTAACAGACCTTCTAAAGGCACAATAATTCCTTGAAATTATGTCAGTCCATAATTAATTTCCCTAAGTGCCTTAAAAATATTTCTTCATTTGATTTGCTCAAATAAAATTGTGAGCTTGCATTTTAACAAGATGGCTGGCTGAGCAAGTCCTTATTATTCCAGAAAATAGATCAGTGATGGAGATGAGGTTTTCAGGTTAGATAACTAGTGAGGACTCTATAAGGTGTGCTGCAGTGTTCTTAGTTTGAATTTCATACCCCAGCAACTAAAAGAAATCCATAAAGGTTATTTCTGGAGTTTTGTTTTGCTGTAATAAAAAGAAAGAAAATTTACCATCTCCTAACAATGTTAAGAACTAAATGTTTGTGTTCTCTCAACATTCATGTTGAAACCTAACCTTCAAGGTGATGGGTGGCCTCTTTGATAAGGGCACTAATCCTATTTATGAGGACCTCACCCACATGACCTAATCATCCCAAAGTCCCTACTTCCTAATATTATCACTTGGGCATTAGGATTTCAACATGAATTTGGGTGAAGGGAGTACAATCACTCAGACTATTGCACAGCCCAAATTAAGGCAAATCATTATTTTATTTTAAGAAGGGCATTTTAATTACAAATGTGGGAAGGATGTCATTTCAGAATGACAGGTCTTGCCAGGGAAGGACATTTATGAAGTCTGAACACGTATCTTAGAATATAGATTTGACAACTGAAAAAGGTGTCAAAATTAGTAATATCACATGTTAGAGGCAGTGTATTAGAGTGATTGAGCCAACAAGGTCTAGAGTTAGACTCACCCTTGTTACACCTCAGCCTTCTCTTCTGTAGGATGGGATAGCAACAGTTCTATTCACAAAGCTCTTGTCAGTAGGCATGTAAAGTATCTAATGCATGATCTGGCAGGTAGTATGTATCTAAAAAGTTCCAGCGAATTATTGATTTCTAAATTGTCAGGCAGCCTGCCCAAATGAACACATACCCAGCCTTTCCTCTGGACTGTGTTCACGGGACCGTCAGTGAGGAAATGCCATGTTTTATCTCCTGCAGGCGGATGGTTGTTTTCTTGCTGCCTGCTGCTGTGGACAGCCGCCAGGATTAATGCTGTCTCTAGGAGGATGTGTTTGAAAGAAGTAAGATTAAGTGTGGACAGAGTTATTTTTTTCTTGTTTCTTAAACCCTTTGGTGACTATGAAGGCTTTTTAAAAGTCTCCCAAGTTAATATGCTAGTTCATGATACCCTCTTAATTTTTTAATGACTAATTGGTAAAAATAAATTCAGTTTTACTGGTAAAAAAAATCCAAGGCATGAAATAATTAAGTTACTTGCTTAACACAATAATAGCTAACATTTACTGAGACCATCTTCTGCGTCCTTCATATTTATCTTTACTCACATGATTTTCAGACCAATCCTGGGAAGTTTGTCATGATTTTGTCTCCATATTAAAGACAAGGAGAGTGAGGCACAGGGAGGTTAACAAACTTGCCCAGGGTTGTGGAGCAGGTAGGTGGAGGTGCCAGGGTCCATACTGGCTCCAGAGTGATTCTGCAATATCAGCAGGAGTTTCTCTAAATTGAACTTTCTTGTACCTAATGAGCAGCCCATCACCAGAGGCTGGGATTAGGGGATGGTGGGAGGAGGCAGGCAGCCTCCCTGTAGCACCTGTGAGGGGCCACCCTCTCCTCCCCTCAACCCCTGAGCCAGGAATGCAAGCCAGAGGCAGTCTCCATCCCACTCCTCCCGCCCAACGGACCCCACTGTACCTCTTTGTTCCTTCTCTGTGATTTCACAAAGCTCCATTTGTTTGATCTTTCCATATCTTCATTGTTTCCGTCTCAGTTGAGAGACTGGGATGAGGGCAGAGGAGGAATTGCAATCAAACACTTAGAGAGTGAGAGATGAAAATGCCAGGGCATCTACTGGTATCTGTCTTTCCTATACTTGTCAAGTAGACATTTCCTTAAAATGCTTCTTTAACTTCACACTTGCTTTTCTCTTGCCCTTTAATCTAATTAGTCGTATGGAAATCAGTTCTTTGTATATCTGGGGAGAACACCTATCCATTTTGAATTCGTTTTGTCCATATGAAAGTTGTGATGGTACCCTACCTGTGTGCATAAAACCCAGGCTGATTGAGGACGAGGTAAAAAAGATTTAAAAATTGTTAACTCGTGGTCATTCGGGGCTTATCGAGAGACTTTGGGGAGAGAGAAGCAGCCAGAAAGATAATATAAGAATCATTTGTTTGAGCAGAAAAAACATTTTTGAGGCTCAGAATTCCTGTCCTTTGAAAACTTCCTTTTACTCTTTTACTTGATTTAAACAATAACATCACTTTTGTCCAATTAGAGTTTGGTGGTGTGTTTGTTATCCTCAGAATTTCTGACGGTTATATCAGCGATGCACATGCCCCCAGTGTTGCCATTTCTTGGTTTTCCACAGCGCAGTGCGTGCTATGGGGGCCATCTGACAGGCGAGGCCCCGGAGGCAGAAGTGGCTGTCTGGGAGAAGGGGACAAAGGTCCCGAGGCACCGGGGGTGCCAAGTACAGGAGAGTAAGTGCCCAAAGGACAAGAGCTACTGAGGTCAGAGGCGTGTGGGCAGGGGAATGAAGTGCTCCGTGTGGTTGTGGTGGTGGCTCAGGGGTGACATGGAAAAAGGGGCCCGAGATACTGGAAAGAGGATGTCGGGGACGGGCCTGATGTGCACAGCAAGCTGCTTTAGCTTTCTTCTCAACACCATGGTGACCAAGGAAGCCTTCTGCATCCTATCCAGGGGCTCCTAGAGCTGACTCTGGAGGCTGGGAGGCAGGTTCATGGCGGCTGCGGGGACTGAGGCCTACTCCGCCGCCTTTCATGCCCCTGGGCCCAACCTGGCAGGGTCCCCTGGAAAGTCGAGTACTCTGGCTCCACAGAAGATGCCGGACCAGTGAGCAGCCACTCAGCAGACTGGGATGAGCAACGCTCCCACAGCGGGCCAATTCCCACAGGCCACACCCCCGACCAGTGCACAAATCCCATGCACCGGGCCTCTAGTATACATATATGTGAGTGTGGTGGTGGCGCTGCATGGCCTATGGACATCTGGAAGAGGTGGCAGGGAATGAAGAGGAGGAGCCTGGGGTGAGGAGGCCATGATTGCAGCACGAGTTCCTGCCTGTCAGCCTGGGATTTGCTGGGGAGCAGCCACCCATCCCGGACAGCCCAGTGGCGCTCCCACTATGGTAGTGCACTGACCACCAGGGGGCAGATCATGTGTTGAATGTTACAGCAACTGGTCAACTGGTTGTCCTAGTCGGTCAGTAGTAATGGTCACTTAGGCATATATATATATATATATATATATATATATATATATATATATATATATATATTAGGGGCCCGGTACACAAAAATTTGTGCACTCGGGAGGTCCATCAGCCCAATCTGTGCCCTCTCACAGTCTGGGACCCCTCAGGGGATGTCCACCTGCTGGTGTGCCTGGCCAGCCTGGGTGAGGGGCTGATGGCTGTTTGCAGGCTGGCCAAGCCCCACAGTGGGATCCCTCACCCCATTGGGGTGTGGCCAGCATGGGTGATGGGCTGAGGGGTGTTTTCAGATTTTCAGGCTTCCCACAGCTCCCATTGACCCAAGGTCCCAGCAAGGCTGGCTGGAAGCAGGTTTCTGCAGTTTGTTTATCTTCTATAATTGATACACTGTTCCTTTAAGCTGAGACCTAGGCAGGTAATGAAACCTCCTCTCTGCTTCACCTCATGGCTTCTATAATTGAGACACTGTTGCCCTTAGAAGTCAGGCCCGGCCTGCTGTTTGCTTCAGCTCCGGAGGCTTCTATGATTGAGACATTGTTGCAAATATGTTGTTGCCTGGAGCCCAGGGAAACCCAGCCGGGCCTGCAAACAGTTTCACTCCTGCTGCAATGGAAACTGCCTGCTTACTCAGCTCTGTGAGTGCCGGCCTCCATGTTGACTGGGCTAATTTGCATACAGTCGCTCTGATTGGCAGGTGGGTGTGGCTTAGGCATCTGAAAGAATGGTCAATTTGCATATCACACTTTTATTATATAGGATATATATATATATATATATATATATATATATATATATATATATATTTCAGAGAGAAAATGAGAGGGAGATAGAGATAGAAACATCAATGATGAGAGAGAATCATTGATCGGCTGCCTCCTGCATGCCCTCTATTAGGGATCAAGTCTGCAACCCAGGTATGTACCCTGACTGGGAATCAAACCTCCTGGTTCATTGGTGGATGCTAAACCACTGAGCCAAGATGGCGGGCCAATAGCTTAATTTTTATGTAAGAGTCTTTTCCTCAGCATTTGCAGGAGGAGGGGAGAGAGGAGAAGGGCACACACCTGGAGAAGGCCAGCGGGCCCTCTGCGTATCCAGAAGAGGGGTCATTAGGTCCTAAGGTGAGCTGATGGTGAGAATGGAGCCCACAGGGCAGGTTAGGAAGTAGAATGAGAGGATGTGACAGGCAGGGAAAGGAAGGGGCATTGGGTCATTTGTAAAATTAAGTTTTGGTATTTAGGATTTGGCTTCAATCAATGACCTAGGACAGTCTAGAATTGGGTTTTGAGGATCAGGAATCAAGAAAAACAGGGAGGACACCAGAAATAGGGACCCAGGCTTGCAAGGCAGGGGGTCTGACCAACTGCCGAGCCCTGTCTAACTTGCCCTGGACTGCTTTAAAACGGGCATCCATTTGTCAGTGTGCCAGCCCTTCACATCTTCAGGGCTCTGCCCAAACTTTGCCTTGGCAACTACTTCTGAAAAATGAAAGGATTGACCTATGCCCGAAACTAGCATTATTCAATCCCCCTAAAGAACAAGCCTGACAAGTGGAGTACATCACACACACAGACACACACACACGCAGATGGGTGTGTCACTTAGAGTTAACCAGCACAAACACTTAGTAGTAGGTGTTGATATTCTCATACTCAAGCGGTCTTTTGATGCAGAAGAATGTTTCTCTCTAATGTGCATATATGTTAGTTCTAACATGATCTCCGTCTATTCCACGTGGAATGGGAAGACTCTAGAAGGGAAATAATTCAGGATAATTTTTGTCATAGGGTCCTGTTTTCCTTCTGGTCCCGGTTAATGGAGAAAAATAAATGCCCACTCAGATTTCTCCAGAATCTGCTTTGTTTTCACTTCCAAGCATAAGATTCTTCACACATTAATGAAAAAAAGGAAAAAAAAATGACATGACTTATTTTCTTTGCACAGCTCTTTAAAAGAACTAACTAGAATTGCTACCAGTAGGTGAGTGTATAAACATAACATTAAAAAACTGAGGCCAGTTGCATGATGTATCTTCAATGCAAATGTCTTCCAGACCAAAATTACTAGTGTCTCTAGGGCGATGATATAAATAACCAGTGCTTACTTTTCAACTCCTGGAAGAGACGGCAAGAGCAATGAGTTTTTAATAGTTTCATAAATACAATGTCTGAAAATAGTTCAGATTCATTTATGAGAGACTTACATGTTATTTCAGTGAAGTACACATTTTGTCACAGTTTAGGGGTTGCAGAGGGTCCAGTCAATGGCGAGATTATTGAGATGTGTACAATTTGCATAGGCATGAATTTAAGTAAGAGAGAATTTTCCTGGCACACAAAATGTCTGCAGTTTTGACATCTTGCTTTATTTGCATGAAGGTAACAGAGGACAAAATACAAGACCCCTGAAATTCCCATTTTGGTTACACACTGTTGGTTGCTACATCTGAAGAAGAAATTGTCTTTTCCACTTCCGTTTCTTTTGTTCCAAATCTGTCTTCCGAAGACAGACTAACTAACTGTGCACCCCAAGAGGAAGCACATATTTGTAGCTCAGCCAGTCACTGTGTTAAATGGTAAATGTGTTGTGTGTGTGTGTGCCACAGTAATGGAGTTAGGGCCTATATTCCGTGTAGGATGCCAAGGAGAAAGAACATTACATTTTAATGTTGTAATTCTTCTTTTAAGTCAATGTTAGTGAGAAGTGAATTGTTTCACAGCTATTAAAATATATCTATCACATAAGACATTTTATTCTCCACAAAAATTTAGCATTTTTTCTCAGTTGGTGATTATTTTCAATCCTGATTCTAAGCAGCTGCTGTCTTTGCTAAAATAAGTAGAACCAATGTTTCAGTAATTTTTGACTGTATTTATAACATGCTAGCTGGTTTTTAAAAGACCGTTTTTAAAAAACAAATAAACAGTCCTCATCCGAGGATATGTTTTATTGATTTTAGAGAGAGAGGAGGGGAAAGAGGGAGAGAAAGAAATATTGATCGGTTGCCTTCCAGTACATGCACTGACCTGGGATCAAGCTCATAACCTTTTGGTGTACCAACCGACCAAGCCACCAGGCCAAAGGCAATATTCCAGCTGCTTTAAAGTAGCTGGGATCTCTGAATTTTCAGTTTAACTTAATACTTCCTGAAACATGAGCCAAAAACTGCAAAGAGGACATTACAATTTTAAGGGGATTAAAAAAGGAAAGAGATTTTCCTCTTTCTGTTTAAGATGAGGACATATAATCAGTCAAATTTATTCTGGGCTTTCCTTCACTAGAAACTGACAGAAGGAACACTTGTGTCCTTGGTGAAAGGGGTTTGAAATCCACAAATCTACACACCCACCCTGCTGGAAGGTGAGAAGGGAGAGATTAAAGAGATTTTAACTGCAAACTGATTTATAGAGCTGCTTACTTCTCCTGGTTTATAGAGCTGGCTTCACAAGCAGATAAGAACTGAAATGACTTTTTTTCTCAGCGGCTGACCATGGTTTTAATAATGTTCTGCTGCTCTGTGGAGGCCATGGAAGCATCAGCCAGTCTTCCCTTACTCTATGCTCCACGTAAGTAATGGTTTATGTCATGTCTTTGGCATAAAGCACATGCTAACTGCGGCTATTAAGCATTGGTAAGCTCCCCTTCTGTCTCCATAACCGAATCGTACGTTTAGAGCCAGATGGTCAAGCATGATGGCTCCTGTCCTATTTCCTGAGTTCCATATTGGGTTTGCCACTAGCTGGGTAACCACATCTTTCAACTTCTCTTGGCCTCAGTTTCGCCACTTATAAATGGGGTACATAGCACTTCATCATAGGGATGTGAAGATTAAATGAGAGAGCAGGTCAAGACCTAAGCATGGAGACCAGGAGCAAAGGTTAGTTCGTTTATAGCAGTGACTGTCTTGTTGATAAGCTTTGTGTTTTTACTCTAGAGGCAAAATGCCTATAAAATGAGATTACTGTAACAGCTGAACAGCTTCCTGTTGGTGACTCTGTTGACAGCATTTAGAAGAGGATAGCAATGTTGGTTCGAAGCTGTTTTCCCCCCTCACCTTTCAAGGGAGCAGAGGAAAGGAAGCCAGGTCTGGTTCTGAAGGGAACCAGGTCAAGCTGTGCTTCCCATTTAGATGATCTGTGTATTACGCATGCGAGAAAACCAGAGTTCCTTCACGGCGGCTAGCTCACGATGGGCAAGGAGGGTTTCGGAGGCTACGTTTACACAGATCTGCCTCAGAGGAGGAAGCCAAATAACTCCTATTTTTGGCCTTGTGCTTAGAAAAAGGGAACAAACTGATTGTTTCAAAAAACTTTCTGGGACATTAAACAATTTTTTTTAAAGATGAGGACATCACTTAAAAAGGACAAAAACCTAGTAGGCACTCCATTTTCACTCTTAGGACACAATCTTTTTTCTCTCATGTGCTCGTTCTTAGACAATACTCTCTTAATTTTTCTAGTTTTTCCCAGGATATATAAAACACACAAATTACAGCTAGGAGAGTGCTGAATTTTTCCGTTTAGCTTCTCTGCTGTAATGTGGAGGCCTGTGTGTGTCCCGCTGTATCTGTGTCTCTGTGGGAGTGAGGTTGGGGTTGAGTTGGTCCAGCCGCTGGTCAGTGGAGAGACAAGCAAGCAAAGAGTACCCTCTTGGACTCTCTCCTCAGGGTCAGCTTGTGGTCACACCTCTTCCTCTGGCACCTTCTCATCAAACTCCTAACAGTCAAGCCACTGACTGCCTTTCGGTTTGCCAAGAAGGCAGTGCTGCTTCCGAGGATGAGCTCAGGGAAAGTGTTTTCACCCCTCCCTCCTCCCACCTCCCTTCTTCTTCCTCCCTCCTCCCCCCAGCCACACCCAGCCATGCGATTCAAGGCCTCCTTCTAGTCTCACCTGTTCTTCCCTACCCTTGACTTTCCCCTCTCATGTTAAAGCTTTCTCTTTTTCACTTCACAAGTGAAGTCTTTCTCCTTATCTCTAATTTCTTTCTTTATATTATTTGCAGAATTTTCTGTCAAAGTGCCTATCTTTATGTCTCTTTCTCCAGTTCTACAAAGTTCTTTCAATTTCTTTCTACCCTGCTGGCTCCTGAGATAGGACACACATAAAAAATACCTTTGTCCCCAGCAGTCTCATCAAGAAAGGAAGTAGTAGTTTTGATCAAAGTAATCTCTTTGAAGCAAACAAAAGAAAATCAAGTTATACACTCAAAATCATGAATAATCAACTTCATCTATGTATTTTTTAATGTCAAGTAACATTTCAAGAATTCTTACAAGTGTTAAAGGAAATTAGACATAAAAGCATGCCATTTTTTAAATGGCTACATTTATATACTAGTATAAATATCTAATCTAATAAAAGAGTAATATGTAAATTGACCACCACTCCAAGACACCTAAGCCATGCCCACCAGCCAAGCCATGCCCCTAGACAATCAGAGCGGCTGTATGCAAATTAACCCAGCCAAGATGGAGACTGGCAGCCATGGAACTAGAGCAAACAGGAGGCTTCTGTTGCAACTGCCTGCCTAGGCTCGCTGAGCCTCTGCTCACGGCAACAATGTTTTAATTATAGAAGCCAGGGAACTGAAGCAAACAGGAGGCTTTGTTACCTGCCTAGGCCTCAGCTCAGGATAACAAAGTTTCAATTATAGAAGATAAATAAACCCCAGAAATCTGATTCTAGCCAGCCTCGCTGGGACCTTGGGTCAATGGGAGCTGTGGGCAGCCTGAAAAGGGCCCTCAGCCCCTCAGCCCCTCACCCAGGCTGGCATACCCCAATGGGGTGAGGGTTCCCACTGGGGGTCTTGGCCAGCCTGCAAACAGCCCTCAGCCCCTCACCCAGGCTGGCCAGGCATGCCGGCAGGTGGACATCCCCTGAGGGGTCCCAGACTGTGAGAGGGCACAGGCTGGGCTGAGGGACCCCCCCTGAGTGCACAAATTTTTGTGCACCAGGCCTCTAATGTATAAATAAAGGAAACTCATAAAGGAAACAATTTTTTCAATAAAATGAATCCAAATATATCATCCAATGTGAATATTCATGTGTTCTCTCATCCTATCATCTGACTTGTCTAATGTAAACTTATCTCCCTGGAAAATTTAAGTATACACTGGATTTGATTAAGCTAATTCATAGTTAGGTATGAATTATTGAAAGATCTTTAACTCTGCCAGAAGCTGCTGCAGTTTTAAAAAGAAGATGCTTACTAGCACCAAACTGTTTATTCTGGGTGTTTCATTTTTCATTTTACTTTTTAATTAAACACTAGAGGCCCAATGCATGAAATTTGTGCAAGACTAGGCCTTCCTTCCTGCCAACACCAGCTTCCCTCTGGCACTCGGGACCCGGGCTTCCCTCATAGCCCTGGCTTCATCCAGAAGGTTGTCCATAAGGATGTCGGGTCTAATTAGCATTCTATGCTTTTATTATTATAAATATTTTTATTGATTTCAGGGAGGCAGGGAGGAGGAGAGAGAGATAGAAACATCAATGATGAGAAAGAATCATTGATCAGCTGCCTTCTGCGTGCCCCCTATGGGGATCGAGCCTGCAACCTGGGCATGTGCCCTGAACCATGACCTCCTGGTTTATAGTTTGACGCTCAACCACTGAGCCATGCTGGCTGGACTCTTCTGAGAGTTTTATGCAGTCTAGCAAAGTGAAGTGAGCTGCTTCAGAAAGCAGGTGGCAGGATAATTTGGGGGCAAAGATTATAAAAAAGGCCAATGTTGTCTTGAAATCTGACCTTATGATATGGTCTCTTAGTACTGATTTTTAAAACTCCTTTTTGTGTATGTGTCTAATTCTGTACCTGCGGGTATTATACAACATGTTTTCCCCACAATGTTCCTTGTCATGAGAGCATGGAAGAGATGAAAAAAGGGAAAAAAGGTGTGTAGCTGTAGATATGAAAATCGGGTGTTTCTAAGTCACTGATACTTGTAAAGATAGTCACATTATTTTAATTCCCTCTTGCTTAAGATATAAACTCTTGAGGTAAACTTCTATATTGTATTACTTTCACCTCTTGAAAAATATTATACATATATCACAACTACAGACAGAAGTGAGGGGAAATTATTTGGTATATTTATTATTTGTGTTTTGTTCATCTGTCCATTTCAAAAGCAAATTGCTCGGCTTCATGAATGACTTCAGTCTTGCTTGTGACCCATGTGTAGGCAAGGACCATAGGAACGTGTTGCTCTGGTCTCCTGGAGAATCACTATCTCCGAATTGTGCTGTTTGTCGATGGGTCAGCAAGAAACAGCCATGTGAAATTCATCACCACATTGACTGTAAGGAAATTGCTGAATGAACTTCATTACACTGCATTTTGTTCTGTTTTGGCGAATCCTTAGGGGACTGTGTGTATAGATTTAATATAAAGAACAGTTCTGCTTCTCTGGACCAAGTGGTTCAGTTTTATGGTGTGGACATTGTCTTGTGTTTGGTCTTTGCTAAGACTGCTGCAAAGCTCAGAGTGACTCTGTGCTTCAGACTAAGCAAATACCCTACTTTCACGGCCTGGCCTCATTCTTGCTCTCATTTCCATTCATATTCTCTGTTCTCATTCTCTCACATGCTCCTAATTCATATCCTTTTGATACATGTATCTTTTAAAATTACCTTAAATTCTTTTTGAGGTAGAATTGTAGGTTGAATATGAGATCTGGAGTCAAAATGCTTCATTTCAAGTCCCTGTTTTTACCATTTAACTGACTGTACAACCTTGGGAAAGTTATTGAATAAGAATTTTTTCTTCACAGAGTTTTTTGAGGATCAAAGGAGATAGGTTGTATAAAGTACTGAGCACAATGCCTGGCACGGAGAGGCCACACAACAAATTCATGTCATTATTGTTCTGACTAACATTATTTTGTGTTAATATCAACAAACACGATATAAACATACTAGAGGCCCAGTGCACGGATTTGTGCACGTTGAAAGGAAATTAATTAGAAGAAATATTTTAGAGGTGGGGAAGGACTGAGGGAGATTGCCCAGCCAGGGAGGGACTGCAGGAGGGCTTTGGGGCATGTCCAGTCCATCTTGCCCAGTCCCAATCGGCCAGACCCCTGCAGCAAGCTAACCCACCAGTGGGAGCATCTGCCCCCTGGTGGTCCGTGTACATCATAGCAACTGGTCGAATGGTCGAATGGTCAGACACTTAGCATATTAGGCATATATATACACACAGATAGGAAAAAGAGCTAACTATAACTCCTAAGAAATTAAAAGGGTTGTGTTTCCTCCATGTCTATTTGAAATTCATATCCCCTGATATTCATAGCAAGGAGTCAATTTCAGGGAAAAGAAATTCAAGTGTTAAAACTCAAATCAAGGCAAAATATTACACTTGTAATTAGCATCAGCCATAGACCTCAGTTCAGAAATATAATGCTTTTTCTTTTTGTGTCTCTGTTACATAGGGTTCTGTCTTTAAGCTGATGTGTCTATTTACACAGTAGTTCTAGAAGTGTTAGAGAAATGCAGATTACCCTATCTTGCAATTTAAATGAAATGTTGCACAGATGATTTCAAAAAAGAAATTTTCCAATCTGCTAGAAATAGTTCTTAGCAACGTGTAAAGGCAGAGACAACACCAGACCTAATGCCCCAAAAGCACAGCCGTGCGCTGACTGCACCTTGCATTTTTAAGGACCTGGATTTAATTTCATATGACAATCTGGTGTCAAGGTTTTCCCCTGTTTTTTTTTTCTCCCCCTAAACAGCCCCATAAATATGAAAATGCAATCTAATCAGGAAAGATGACATTTGTGAGAGGGTACTTGCAGGGCACTATGGTCATTATGAAGGAGTAAATGAGCAAAGTAGATTAAGGAAAATGCAGTGACAGTTGTATGATATAAACACATCTTACACATAGCTAATGAGAATCCTGTGTGCACAGCAAAATGTTACCCTGTATACTTAGCTTATTGTTGCCTCTACCAGTTCCTTCTGCCCATGTTTATCACAGACGTGTAAGAGCTCTTTAGGGGATGCGTTATTTTGCTTTCTTCATCAAGGTGAGGAGGAGAGTTTTGAATTAGTAGGAGGGCTTCATTTTCTTCAATACAGTCTAACAAATCATTAGCAATATTCCTTTATTCAAAAATGGTTAAAGTTAGCAAATTTACTTTTAAAGATATATGGCTATAAAATAATTCTTGGTAACTTATACCTAAACATTTAATAATTCTTTTGTTCTTCATAAGAAAATAATGACACATTGCAATTTATAAGCAAAATTTTAATTTGAAAATTTATCTCATTCATATTGCTAATGAATTCATTTATTTGGATTCCCACTTTAGTTTGCACTGTGCTTTTAGAAAAATAGAATATACATTTATTTATCCTAACAGTGTATGACCAATGATTCTCCATTTACATTTCACTTGAGGATAAAGAATTCCATATTGTCACTCTAAAAGCATTACAGATTTGAGGGCCAATGGTACATTTTCCTTTCTTTTCTTCAACATTCTTGTGCAGTAGTTAAAAACTAAACAAAGCACTCAGGGAGTCTGTGATGACATATTCCAAATGATCAGCCGACCGTTGGGTAGCCAAATAATGCCACAGAAGTGCTGGTCTCTGTAATGTGTGGAAGTGAGAAACAACATCCTTTTATCCCCTCTTTTTTAAAAATAAAGTTTATTGGGGTGACACTGATGAATAGCATGACATAAGTTTCAAGCGTGCACTCTATACCGCATCATCTGCATGTCACACTGTGTGCTCACCCTCCAAGCCCAGTCTCCTCTGTCACCACATATTTACCCTCTTCATTCTCCCTCCACCATCCCCTCTGGAGGCCACCTTACTGCTGTCTATAGTTGTTTGTTGCTTTCTGTTCTATATCACACATATGAGTGAAATCATGTGGTTCTCACCCTTTGCCGTCTGACTGGTTTCACTTAGCATGATACCCTCAAGATCCATCCATGCTGCTGCAAACGGAAGTATTTCATCTTTTTTTTCTTTCATGGCTGAGTAGTATTCCGTTGTACAAGTGGTCATTAACATTCATATGTTGACCAGCTCCGTGGTCACCACATCACCCTGGGCAGGTCTGCGCATTTCTTTTCTCTCAAATTTCTCATCTGTTCTTAGGAGAAGAGTACTTTTGATTCTATTAGAATGGTGCTTACCAAACTTTTGAAATATACTTAGAAAACCACAGTCAAGGATGGTACATAGAGCAGTCACTGATGCATGGTTACAGCGTCTTTCTTTCCTCACATTTATTGGGGGAGGACTCTTCCCACCAAGTTTCAGTTCTTTACAGGCTCCTAGAAACTCACTGCCACTCTTATCATCACAAGGAACCTCAGTCAAGTTCCTCTGCGTCTCGGTTGTTAGAGGATGCTTGAGAAACACCAAGAGTCACTTCTGCAAAACATTAAGCAGTGCCGAAAGCCAGAGTCCAGAGTTCACTTTTGAGGAGTATGTGGCCCCTTCACCAACAACAATATGAAACTAGAGGTGGCCACTGCACTCGATCTTTATTTGATTATTTTACTCTAAGGATTAACTCATCGAGCACAATATGTGAAGACAAAAAGCATAGTTCTGAAGTCACATTGCTGAGGTTGAAAACCAGCTCCGTAGCCCCTAGAGGTGTGCCCCTGGGAACATTACTTGGCCTTGATAGACCTCAGCTCTCTTATCTGTGAAGTGGGAGCTAATCCCAGCCCACCTCACACAGTCATCGGAAGCACTGAGGAGATAAACCTTGAAGGCATTTTGTGCAGTGCCCAGCACACAGCATTACCATTTTACTACAGCTAGAAGGAGGCCTGTACAAGCTGGCACTCCCTGAAGGTGTGGCACATATAGGTTAAACCCCTATATTGTTCACCCTCCCCCCACCAGTTAACGAAATCTAACAAGGAGCTAAGAGTGTTTATTCTGGAAAAGGAATTAATTGAATTAAGCAAAGCAAAGGCATGCTTGTATGATGACTCCATGACCCAACCAGAAGGAAGAATAAGCAGAAATAGTAATCTCTTCCAAGAAAAAGCTGTCTCCTTGGCTGCTGGCCCACAATTGCAGCAGCCTCTGCCACTGCGGACATTGCCCTCTGCTCCGGCCTTCCTTCTCAGCGCTGTGGGATGCTGGGCCCAGGAACAGAGCTTTCACTGAATGAAAAACACATCATGGGCCCCAAGGGGCGAAAACATGTATTTCATGGCGGCGCGGGCTTTCTTGGACTCACCTATGGAGGCCAAAACACCCAAAGCTCAAGGTTGAAAAGTCTGTTCCCTCTGGAAGGAAACGCAGCGAGTTGCTCAAGAAGCCTTGGGGCGGTTCTCCGGGGAGACAGCAGCCTGGCCACAGCGAGACCAGGAAAGGGCCCTCCGGCCACTGCCCAGGCTCCCGGGGGAGATGGCCTCCTCTTTGCAGGCTCATGAATGTCACTGAGCCAAACCACACTGGAAGGAGCCAGAACGCATTGCAACAGCCAAATTGCAAGCTGGCTCCTAAAGCTCCGCCGAAGGAGCATGTAATTCAAACACTGGGGCTGGGGCTGTGCCTGAGCCCCAAGTAGGGATGGAATAAACTTCAGCTCATACCTCTCAGGGACCAAGAGAAGAATAGAGCAGGAGTGCAGGAGTGCAGGAGCTTTCATCACGTCCTTGTAAACTGCCCACCAGTCACCCAGAAGTCAAAATGAAACCTGCTCTTCCCCACAACAGTGCATGAGACCAAAGCCAGTGCCTCAGGTTTTACAAGCTGATGTGGCAGAATAAGGATCACGTGAACATTGAAAAGCATTAACAGTCTTTTATTCACCAAATAATTACTGGGCACTTACTGTATGTCAGGCACTGTGCTAGGCACTGGAAATATGATGAAAAAGAGGAAACAGCTCCCAATCTCAAGGAATTTATGGTGACTGTGTGTGTGTGTGTGTGTGTGTTGGGGGTCCGGGGGAAGCTGAAGGAGCAAAAGAACAAAAACAAGCAAAACAATGTCACTTCGGTGAGTTGCACATATAGGAAGTTCGTTCCTTTATATTTCCAGGTACTGTTCTGTAGTTGTTTTTTCATTCACTTGTTGATGACATTTATTGTGTTTCCAGTTTTGGACTATTGTGACAAAGCTGTTTAAATAAATATTCACGTCTTTATGTGAACATACATTTTCATTCCTCTTGGGTTAATCTCCAGAAATGGAATTGTGGGGTCGTATGACAAGTGTATATTTAATTTCATGAGAAACTGACAAAGTTTTCCCAAGGGGCTGGACCATTTTGCATTCCTAGCAGCTGTGTATGAGTGTATCGGTTGCTTTACATCCTTGTCAGTATTGGATAGTGCCAGTTTTAAAATTTTAGTCGTTACGGAGGGCGTATGGGGGTTTTCGTAGCATTTTCCAAGTAATTAATAATGCTGATTTTTTTCCCACATGTTTATTTGTCACTGGTATATCTTCTTTGGTGAAGTGTCTGCTCCAATCATGTGACCATTAAAAATACCTTGTTGTTTGTCTTATTGTTGAGTTTTGTGAATTCTTTACAAAATTCTGTACACAAGTCTCTTTATCAATACACATATATTTTGCCAATATTTTCTTCCAATCTGTGACTTGCCTTTTCACTTTCTTAACCGTATATTTTGATAAGCAAAAGTTTCACATTTTGATGGCGTATTCACTTTATTAATTTTTATTCATGGTTTGTGCTGCTGTGTCCTAAGATATTTTATGTAGCCCCAAATCACAAAGGTATTTCTCCTGTTTTGTTTTAGAAAGTTTAATGATTTTAGGTATTCCATTTAGGCCTAGCAAACTTTTAAACTAATTTTCTATGTGGAATGAGATAAAGGTTAGAGGTTAAAGCTATTTTTTTAATATGAAAATTTAACTTTTTCTAGAATCCCTTGCTAAAGAGACTTTTCCAAAAAGATTTCAAATAATTGCTAAAAAGTCCATCTTTTCCTTGTTGACATCTTCTTGGCATCTTTATTGAAAATCAATTGGCCATTTATGTGTGGGCCTATTTCTGAACTTAAAGTTTAGTTTCATGGCTCTATCTTTGTATCCTTATGCTAATATAGCATTATCTTGGTCATTTTACCTTTATAGTAAGACTTGAAATCAAATAGTGAGTGTTCTTCTTTTCTGAAATTGTTTTGGCTATTCTAGTTTTTTGCATTTCTCTATAAATTTTTACCAAAAAAATCCTGCTGGAATTTTGATAGAATTGTATTGAACCAATAGATCAATTTAAGGACAATTGACATTATCTCAGAAAAATTTTAGAGGTTCAATGTACATACCACCACATATTTTGTTAAATTTATCCCTAAATATTTATGCTTTGTGATGCTATTGTAAAGATATATTTAAGCCTGGTGCAGCTCAGTGGTTGAGCATCAACCTATGAACCAGGAGGTCACGGTCTGATTCCTGGTCAGGACACATACCCAGGTTGTGGGCTCAGTTCCCAGGGAGGCAGTTGATCAATGATTATCTCTCATCAATGATGTTTCTCTCTCTCTCTCCCTCTCCCTTCCTCTCAGAAATCAATAAAAACATATTTTAGAAAAAGATATAGTTAAAACTAGAGGCCTGGTGCACAAAAAATTGTGCACTGGGGTAGGGGAGGGGGACCCTCAGCCTGGCCTGTGCCCTCTCCCAGTCTGGGAACCCTTGGGGGATGTCCACTTGCTGGCTTAGACCCACTCCCTGGGCTGTCGGGCCTAAGCTGCAGTCGGACATCCTTAGCACTGCTAAGGAGGCAGGAGAGGCTCCCACCACCACCGCTGTACTGGCAGCCATCAGCCTGGCTTGTGGCTGAGCAGAGCTCCCCCTGTGGGAGTTCACTGACTACCAGGGAGAGCTCCTGCATTGAGCGTCTGCCCCCTGGTGGTCAGTGTATGTTATAGTGACCAGTCATTCCCAGTGGTTCTGCTGTTAGGGTAAAAAATCCTTTTATTATATAGGATTTTTCGATTTCCAATTGTTCATTGCTAGCATATAGAAACAATTCCTTTTGTACGTTGACCTCATATCCTCTGACCTTGTGAAATTTACTTCTTACTTGTAATTGCTTTTAGGTAGATTCCTTAGGATTTTCTATATATACAATCACATAGCCAGTGAATAATGACAGTTTTATTTCTTCCTTTCCCAACTACATGGCTTTTATTTTGGTTTCTTGTCTTATAAAATTGACTAGGAACTCCTGTTGGGTAGAAATGGCAAGAGGGGACTTCTTGCTTCTTTCCCAATCTTAGGGAGAAATAATTTTAGTTTTAAATGATTAAATATGGTGTTAGCAGTAGGTTTTTGGTGGATTTCTTCTATCAGACCAAGAAAATTTTCTTCTATTTGCAACTTACTGAGAGTTTGTTTTTTAAATCATGAATGGATCTTTAAAATGTCAAATGTTTTTCTGTATCTATTGAGCTGATCATGTAGCTCCTCCTTTTTAGTCCGTTAATGTGGTGAATTACATTTATTGATTTTTACATGTCAAATCAATTTTTCTTGGGATAAAACCCACTTGGTCATGATGTGTTGATATATATAGCTGGATTTGATTTACTAAAATTTTGAAAATGATTTTTGTGTCTGTGTGCATAAGGAGTTTTGGTCTGTACTTTTCTATTCTTGTAATTAAAAAAATATATTTTTTTAGTGTTGCTATTAGGGTAATACCTAATACCAACACCATAGAAGAGTGTTCTCCTCTCTGCTCTCTTGTGTAGGATTGGTTGTATCCCTTCCTTAACTGTTTGGTAGAATTCATCAGTATAGCCATCTGGACCTAAGGGTTTTCTTTGTAGAAAGGCTTATAACTACAACTTCGATTTCTGTAATGTAAGTGGGATATTTTGATTATTTTTTTCTTGAGTGAGCTTTATTTGTTCCGATTTTCAAGGAATTGTTCAATTTTATTTAGATTGATGAATGTATTGGCCTAAATTTACTCATAATATTCCTTTTAGAGTATGTAGAATTGTTAATTCCTAATATTGGTAATCGTGTCCTCTATTTTCTTGTTCAGTGTAGCCGAAAATTTACCAGCTGTTTTTCCAGCTTTGAGTTGCCCTGGTTTTCTCTATTGCTTGTCCATTGATTGTTTTTATTGATTTCTGGTGATTTGTTTCCTTCCACTTTGAGTTAAGTTGCTATTTTTTTGTCTAGTTTTATAAGGTGAAAATATAGATATTTGGTTTTAAAATTTTCTTCTTTCCAATGTAAACATTGAGAGTAATAAGTTTCACCCTTGCTAGGTAGCTCAGCTGGTTGGAATATTGTCCAGTGCACCAAAAGGTTGCAGGTTTGATTCTCGATCAGAGGACATAGCTAGGTTGCAGTTTTATTGGCAGCAGGCAACTGATCACTGTCTCTCTCACATTGATGTTTCTTTCTCTCTCTTTTCTCCTTCCTCTCTCTTTCTAAACAAACAAACAAACAAACAAACAAATCTTCGGTGAGGATTAAAACACCCCAGTATTATGTTTCCCTTTTAGCATTGCTTTAGATACATCTCATTCTTTTTTCCCCCTAATTCTCACCTGAGGACATGTTTTTATTGATTTTTTTTTCTTTTTAGAGAGAGAGAGGAATGGGGGGAGAGGAGAGAGAGAGAGAGAGAGAGAGAGAGAGAGAGAGAGAGAGAGAAACATTGATTGGTTGCCCCCTGACCAGAGATGGAACCCAAAACCCAGGCAGGTGCCTTAACTGAGAATCACCCAAAACCTTTCTGTGCACTGGGCGACACTCCAACCAACTGAGCCACACTGGCCAGGGCCGTCTCACTTTTTTAATAGGTGCTACTTTTTGTTTCCATTTAGTTAAAATTATTTTCTAATTTCACTTGTGATTTCTTTTTTTGACTTATGTGTTATTTAGAAGTATGCTGTTTAATTTCCAAGCATGGGAGTATGTCTAGATATCTATTGTTGACCTCTAATTAACTCCATTGTGGTCAGAGAATATACTATGACTTTATTCCATCTTTTAAAATTTATTGAAATTTGTTTTATTGCTCCAAATATGGTCTAACTTGGTAAATGTTCCATGTGCACTTGAAAATAATATTCTGCTGTTAGAGTGCTTTAGAAATGCCAACTAATGTAACTTGGAAAATAATGTTATTCAAATTTTTGTATCCTTACTGATTTTCTGTATATATATCTTAACAATTATTGAGAGAGGAGTGTTAAAGCCCATAGTTATAATTTTGTTTATTTCTTGTACTTCTATCAGTGTTTGCTTTATATATTTTGAAGCTCAATTAACATTATGTTTTCTTTTGAATCAATCACATTATTATTGTGATCCCTTGATCTGAAAACTACTTTGTCTTGTTTTAATACTAGAGGCCTGGTGCACAAATTCATGTCTGGGTGGGGTCCCTTGGCCTGGCTGGCAGGAGCTGCCTGGCTGGAGGGAGGGACCGCGGGGAGGTTGGCCGGCCATGGGAGGTTGGCTGTGGTAGCGCACCTGACCACCAGGGGGCAGCTCTTGCATTAAGTGTCTGTCCCCTGGTGGTCAGTGCATGTCATAGCTACTGGCCAGCTGTCCGGTTGTAATAGTTGCTTAGGCTTTTATGTATATAGATAGCTAATTCCCTTTCTTTTGCCTAGTGCTTGTGGAGCATATATTTATCTATCCTTTTACTTTTTTTGTAAATTACTTTTTGATACTTTTTATTACCCTTTTACTTTTAACCTACCCATGTCTTTGTAATTAAATTCAGTTTCGTATAGAGAGCTATAGTTGGGCCTTGTTTTTTCTTTCTTTCTTTCTTTTTTATTTATTTATTTTTAATATATTTTATTGATTTTTTTACAGAGAGGAAGGGAGAGGGATAGAGTGTTAGAAACATTGATGA
>PVJC01024519.1:0-25487 GCA_004026665.1 Murina feae | reverse complement strand
CCTCCCGGCAGGGGGCTTGTGGGGTCCCGCTTGCCCCGGGAGGCCATTCGGGCTGATATCGGACTCCTGGCAGGGGGCAACGGGGTCCCGCAGGGCTGGTCCCCGCTTCCCCCCATAGCTTCTCCTCCGGGGAAGGCATCTGGCGGCCCAGGGCCCCAGATACCTTCCCAGGACCCAGGCTGCCAAGATGGCGGAGCCCAGGGCTGCGGCCTCCACCATCTTGGCTGGGCTAATTTGCATACAGTCACTTTGATTGGCTGGTGGGCGTGGCTTAGGCCATCCCGAAGAAACGGTTAATTTTAATATTTCGCTTTTATTAGTTTAGATAATCTTAAAAAGTATATTTGCATGGTTTGGAAACTTAATTATGCTTAAAATCAAAATGATAATTTTTGCCATGAGTTTTTTAATTACAAAAGTAACACACACTTATTGTTAAAAAGGTAAAATGATACAGAAACACATTGATTATCAGTAAAATGTAAAATGTACCTACTTCTCAACAACCCCCTTTCTCATTCCTTAGTGATATCCTTAGATACACAGACATACATATTTCATATATTTATTTCTCACACTTATTTTTTGTATTGCTGCATGTATATAAACTTTCTTCCAGGTCAATACCTACAGGACCTATTTCTTTGTCTTTTTCTCCAAAGACAAAGAAATAGGTCATATATATATATATATATATATATATATATATATATATATATATATATATAGTGTTCCCAAAAATGTATACATACTTTAATAACTGATAACTCACTTAATTTTCACCTCTTTTCAGGTTTAACTTATTTTAAATAATGGTTGAAGCCAGATTAATCTTTGAACAAAGAAAATTTATCCTGAAGTGCTACTAGACTTTTTATGGGGATACATAAAAGATAAAGTTTAGCCCTGACTGGTTTGGCTCAGTGGATAAAGTGTCAGCCTGCGGACTCTAGGGTCCCAGATTCGATTCCAGTCAAGGGCATGTACCTTTGTTGCGGGCACATCCCCAGTAGGGAGTGTGCAGGAGGCAGCTGATCGATGTTTCTCTCTCATCGATGTTTCTAACTCTCTATCCCTCTCTCTTCCTCTCTGTGAAAAATCAAATATATATATATATATATATATATATATATATATATATATATGATAAAGTTTATGGTATAAAATTGGCAACAGTTGATAAATTGAGGACATACAAATACTGAACAAAATTATTCTTGATGGTTGTGATTCCATTGTTTCACGTTATCAGCAGTGCCTGGACCAGAATGGTTATCAGTTTAAAAACAGGCATTGACAAAGGAAATTATTCATTTTTGTAGATTCTTTTAAATTTTGAAAATGAGCTATATTTTAATAAACATTGACTTTATAATCAGTCAAAGTGCATATACATTTTTTGGGACACCCTGTATTTACATATGAAATATATATCCATATACATATAAAATCATGAATTTAAAGATTAAAAGAGGTCCTTCTAAAGAAAAATTATTATAAAGATGAAATCCTCAGTATCATTCCCTATTTTATGCTCATAATAAATTGATTTTTGGTCTAACCCTGGTTTTAGCCTCCTTAAAACTAAGGAGAACCCATCTTTAAACTCACCTGAATCTTTAGTCTTTGTTTTATGTCAAGAACTATTTTCAGACCATAATCACAGTTCTGGGGCTTTAAAGCATTGAGGCAATTTGATATCAGAAGGATTTGACTTTGTTCTTTCTAGGGAGACAGACAAAAATGCCTGCTTGAAAAAATCAAATGGCAGCAGAATTCGTTAATTCCTTTTTCTCCTTGGATTAGGGAGCATAAAGAATAAATTGTTCATGGAGAAGTGAAATATAACATGTATCTGAAGTCTTCTATCCACAACCTTTGGCCTATTTCAGGGATGCATTTTCAGCTCTGATTCTAGCACCAATCCTGCTCCTTAGGGAAGATTGAAAAAGTCCTGAGCCAGATGTTTTCCTGTTGCTATTGATATGATAACTGAATTCTGAAAATTGGCTTCTTGCCTTGCTCCTTATGATTAAGATGTCATTTGGGGACATTTTTTGTGTGAGTGAAAGTGAGTACTGTTAATAATTAATATGGGACCAGAGATATAAGCCTAGGTTGTAGCATGCAAACCGGACATATGATCTTTCAACTTATGGTCAAGTAGTACTGAGTCCCAATTAATGACAATAATCACATTGCACATTTTCATTTTATTTATTTATTTAGTTAGTTAGTTTAAGGTGACCAGATTTTAACATTGGTAAAGCGGGACACCATTGACCGGGGTTGGAGGGAGTTCCTTTTTTTATTACTTAAAATATTACAAAGAGTAGTACATATGTCTCTTTTTTTCCCCCTTGACCTTCTCCGTCCTCCCCTACCCCGACCAGGGAGGTGGGGGGGTTCTTGATTAAAAACTTGACCTATATGGAGCAACAAAAATTTTCATAGAACGCAAAAATAGTACTGTAATACATTTTTTTAAATTTCAACATAAGTACAATCTACAAATACAAAAAATAAAAAATTATGTATAGTATTATTTTATTCTTTGGCATACTTCTCATTTGAGTGAATTTTTTAGTAGATTGCTGTCATTTAAAAGGTCATGAAATTTTTCACAAGAATTTGTGAAATTATATTTCACACATAAAGTGGCTTTCAAAGTCTCAACACTTAATTGTGATTTTTCTGATGTCCACACTTTATTTACCGTAGAAAAAATGAGTTCAGTTGCAGCATTAGTTCCTGGTAAGGACAGCGCGTTATTATTTTAATTTTAATCCTAAATTTCTTTCTAAATAATAACAATACTAACTTGTATTATTTTTCCTCTGAGTTTGCCGTAAGTCGTAAGTGTCACTTTCAAGGCTGGCACTAGACTTTTGCCTCTAGTATAAAATATAAATAATATGAGTACTGTCTGCTAAATTCAAGAAAATTTATGTATTTATGAAATAAATAACTTACTTACCTACATTATCTGAATAGCTGATTTGTAATGACATCACTTGTTTAACTAGCTTACTAGCACCCAGTACGATGTGTACCATCTGAGAGACAGTTACAAAATGTTTTTGTCGTTGCCAATCCCAAAAAATGCCATTGTTCATTAAATCCAAACAATGGTGGTTGAATTCTAACAACTGATCAACAATGCAAACCTTGATAAGCAGTTCTCGATAATCAGTTCTCAACAATTATTTGTTATTATTAAAGTTTAACATTATAAAATTAACAAAAATAATATAGAACTCATATCCTGGCTAAATAGCCACATGGCCACTGAAAACCATATATTTCCTTCCCGTTCTCCCACTGTTCCCTAGCTTGTCGTGCATTCTTTCCAAAAATCGGGACTTTTTTAAAACGCCTCGGGATGCGGGACAAATTGCTAAAAATTGGGACTGTCCCGCCAAAAGCTGGACGTCTGGTCACCTTAAGTTAGTTCAAGAAAAATAATTTTACATATAATAATGTTACATACAATAAACACAAATTATTCAAGAAAAATGATCTTAAATATATTACATTCAGTAAACATTAATATTTCAAGAAAAAGGATTTTATTTTTAAAAATATATTTTATTGATTTTTACAGAGAGGAAGGGAGAGGGATAGAGAGCTAGAAACATTGATGAGAGAGAAACATCGATCAGCTGCCACCAGCACACCCACTACTGGAGATGTGCCCACAACCTAGGTACATGCCCTTGACCAGAATCGAACCTGGGAGCCTTCAGCCCACAAGCCGACACTCTAATCCACTGAACCAAACCAGTCAGGGAAAAAAAGGATTTTAAATATAATAATATTACAAAAACTATACTAACAGTATGATATCACAAAAGTTGTAGGGAATATTAAAAGTCTGCAAATAACAGGATTACTTCTATTATATTTTAAAATATTTCCCCTTCTGGCTCTATTCTTGTTCATCAGTTTATGTTGTTCATTATATTCCGCAAATGAGTGAGATCATGTGATATTTATCTTTCACTGACTGGCTTATTTTGTTTAGCATGATGCTCTCCAGGCCCATCCATGCTGTTGCAAATGGTAAGAGTGCCTTCTTTTAACAGCAGTATAGTATTCCATTGTGGAGATGCACCACCGTTTTTTAATCCATTCATCTGCTGATGGGCATTGAGGCTGATTCCAAATCTTAGCTATTGTAAATTGTGCTGCTATGATCATAGGGGGTGCATATAACCTTTCTGATTGGTGTTTCTGATTTCTTGGGATATATTCCTAGAAGTGGTATTATTGGGTCAAATGGGAGTTCCATTTTTAATTTTTGAGGAAACTTCATACTGTTCTCCACAGTGGCTGCACCAGTCTGCATTCCCACCAGCAGTGCAAAAGGGTACCTTTTTCTCCTCATCATTGCCAGCACTAGTCACTTGTTGATTTGTTGATGATAGCCATTCTGACAGATGTGAGATGGTATCTTATTGTTGTTTTGATTTGCATTTCTCTGATGATTAGTGACTTCGAGTATATTTTCATATGTCTCTTGGCTTTCTGAATGTCTTCTTTTGAAAAATGTCTATTTAGGTCCATTGCCCATTTTTTTTATTGGATTATTTATCTCCCTTTTGTGAGGTTGTATGAGTTCTCTGTAAATGTTGGAGATTAAACCCTTATTGGTGATAACATTGGCAAATATGTTCTCCCATGCAGTGGGCTTTCTTGTTGTTTTATTGATGTTTTCTTTAGTTGTACAGAAGCTTTTTATTTTGATGAAGTCCTATTTGTTTATTTTCTCTTTAGTTTCCATTGCCCCAGGAGCTGTATCAATAACAATACTGCTATGATATACATTTGCTATTTTGCTGTCTATGGATGCTTCTAAGATTTTTATGGTTTACTGTCTTACATTTAATCATTTATCCATTTTGAGTTTATTTTTGTTTATGGTGTAAGTTAGTGATCTAGTTTCATTTTTTTCTGCAGGTTCAATTTGCCCAACAGCATTCATTGAAGAGACTGTCTTAACTCCATTGTATGCTATTGCCTCCTTTGTCAAATATTAATTGAGCATAATGGCTTAGTTCGATTTCTGGGTTCTCTGTTTGGTTCCATTGGACTATATGTCTGTTTTTGTGCCAACACCAGGTAGTTTTGAGAACAGTAGCTTTGTAATATAGCTTGATATTTGATATTGTGATCCCTACAACTTTGTTGTTCATCAGAATTGCTGCAGCTATTCAGGGTCTTTTTAAATTCCAGATCAATTTTTGGAGAGTTTGTTCTAGGTCTGTGAAATATTCCATTGGTAGCTTAATGGGGATTGCATTTAATCTATAGGTAGCTTTGGATAGTATGGAAATTTTAATTATGTTGATTCTACCAATCCATGAGCACGTTATATTTTTCTATTTGTTTATGTCTTCCTCTATCTCTTTTTTCAAAGTCCTGTAGTTTTCCCATTATAGGTATTTTGCCTCCTTACTTAAGTTTATTCCTAGGTATCTTAATTTTTTTTGTGCAGTGCTAAATGAGATTTGATTTTTTGTTTGTTTTTGTTTTAGTTTATTTTTCTGTGAGTCTATTATTGGTGTATAAAAAAGCCATAGATTTCTGAGTGTTAATTTTTTATCCTGCTACCTTGCCACTAGTAGTTTTTTGATGGAGTCTTAGGGTTTTCTATGTACAATATCATGTCACCTGTGAGTAATGAGAGTTTTATTTCTTCTTTTCCAATTTGGATGTCTTTTTTTGTTCTTCCTGTCTGAGCTCTATGGCTAGCACTTTCAGTACTATGTTGAACAGGAATGGACATCCCTGTCTTGTTCCTGTTCTTAGGAGAAACGATTTTAGTTTTTTTTCCCATTGAGTATGATGTTGGATGTATGTTTGTTATATATAGCCTTTATCATGTTGAGATATGCTCCTTCTATTCTCACTTTGCTGAGAGTTTTTATAAAACATCATTGTTTGATTGTGTCAAATGCTTTTTCTGCATCAATTGATATGAATATGTGATTTTTGTCTCTCAATTTGTTTATGTGATGTATCATGTTCATTGATTTGCAAATATTGTACAAGCCTTGTATCCCTGGAATAAATCCCTGGAATAAATTCAGTTATGTCATGGTGTATGATCTTTTTAATATGTTGCTGGATGTGATTTGCTAATATTTTGTTGAGATTTCAGCATCTATGTTCATAAGGGATTTGGGCCTGTAATTGTCTTTCTTTGTAGTGTCTTTATCTGTTTTTGGAATTATGATATTGCTGGCCTCATAAAAAGAGTTTGGAAGTGTTCCTTCCTCTTGAATTTTCTGAAATATTTTTAGGAGTATAGGTGTTAGTTCTTCTTTGAATGTTTGGAAAAACCCCTGTGAAACTGTCCAGCTTTTGTTTGGTGGGAGTTTTTTGATTACTGCTTCTATTTCATTTGTTGTTATTGGCCTATTCAGGTTTTTTTTATTCCTCCTGATTCAGTTTTGGGATATTGAATTTTTCTAGGAATTTGTCTATTTCATCCACATTTTTCAGTTTGTTGGCATATAGTTGTTCATAGTATTTTCTTACAATCCTTTGTATTTCTGTGGTGTCCATGGTTACTTGTCCACTTTTGTTTCTGAGTTTATTTATTTGGGTCCTCACTCTTTGTTTCTTGATGAGTCTGGCTAATGATTTATCAATTTTGTTTATCCTTTCAAAGAACCAGCTCTTGATTTAATTGATTTTTGTATTTTTTTAGTCTATGTTATTTATTTCTGCTCTGATCTCTATTATTTCCTTCCTTCTACTTACTTTGTGCTTTTCTTGTTGTTCTCTTTCTAGTTCTTTAAGTTGGAAGGTTAAATAGTTTATTGCTGATTTTTCTTTTCTTTCTTTTTTTTTTTTTTTTTTTTTTTTTTTTTTTTTTTTTTTTTTTTTTTTTTTTTTTTTTTTTTTTTTTTTTTTTTTTTTTTTTTTTTTTTTTTTTGAGGTATGTCTGTAGTGCTGTGAACTTCCCTTTCAAGACTGCTTTTATTGTGTCCCAGAGATTTTGGGTGGTTTTGTGTTCATTTTCATAAAATTTTTGATTTTTTTCTTGATCTTGTTGGTTACCCATTCATTGTTTAATAACATACTATTTAGCCTTCATGTGTTTGAATGTTTTTGGGTATTTTTATGGTAGTTGATTTCTAATTTCATTTCACTGTGATCTGAAAAGATGATCGATGTGATTTCAATCTTCTTGAACTTGTAGAGACTTGTTTTGTGTCCTAACATGTGGTTTATCTTTGTGAATGACCCATGTGCACTTCAGAAGAATGTATATTCTACTGCATTGGGGTGAACTGTTCTATAAATGTCTATTAAATTCATCTGATCCAGTGTGTCCTTTACAGTCTCTGTTTCCTTTTTAAGTTTTTGTCTAGAAGATCTGTCTAGTGAAGTCAAAAAGATGTTAAAGTATCCTGCTATGACTGTATTGTTGTCAATATGTCTGATAAAGTCCTCTAGAACTTTTTTGATATATTTAGGTGCACCGATATTGGGTGCATATGTGTTTACCAGGGTTATATGCTCTTGTTGGATCAATAACTTTTGTATTATGTAGTGACCTTTGTTGTCTCTTGTGAAGGCTTCATTGTAAAGTCTATTTTGTGAGATATGAGTATTGCTACTCTAGCTTTTTTTTCTCTACCACTTGTATGATCCCCCTCCCCCATTCCTTCATTTTCATCCGGTGTGGGTTTTTGTCCTGTGTGGATTTTGTTTTGATGTGAGTCTCTTGCAGAGAACATATAGTTGAGTCATGTTTTTGCGTCCATTAAGTTATCCTATGCCTTTTGATTGGACCATTTAATACATTTACATTTAGGGTTATTATTGAGAGGTACTATTTATAACCATTTTAATTCTGTATGGCTAGGTTTCTCTCTCTGTTTCTTTTCAGCAATCCCTTATAACAATCCCTTTAGCATTCCCTGTAATGCTGATTTGGTGGTGATGAATTCCTTTAGCCTTTTTTTTTTTTTTTGTCTGGGAAGCTCTTTATTTGACCATCTATTTTGAATGATAGCCTTGCTAGATAAAGTCATCTTTGTCTCAGATCCTTGCTTTCCATTACCTTCAGTATTTCATGCCATATCCTTATGGCCTATAGAGTTTCTGATGAGAAATCAGGTGTTAGCCTTATGGGAACTCCTTTTTTAGGTAACAGTTTTCTTTTCTATTGCTGCCGTTAAGATTCTCCCTTTTTCTTTAATTTTTGGCATTTTAATTATGATGTGTCTGGGTGTGGGTCTGCTTAGGTTCTTCTTGTTTGGGATTCTCTGTGCCTCCTGAACTAGTGTGACTTTTTTCCTACACTAGGTTAGGGAAATTTTCAGCTATTATTTCTTCAGATACCTTCTCTATTCCTTTCTACCTTTCTGCATCTTCTGGCACACCAGCTATTCTAATATTGTTACGTTTTATGTTGTCCCATAGCTCCCTTAAGCTGTCCTCCTATTTTTTTTCTTTTTGAGTGATATATTTTTAATTAAGTAATTAACTAATTTAGTTATTGTCTAAAGTTTTACATATGTCTTCTTTTTCCCCAACTGACCCCCACACCCTATCCATTCCCACTCCAGCAAGCCCACACTGCCCCAGTGCCCGTGTCCATTGATTATGCTCATATGCATGCATACCAGTCCTTTGGTTGCTCTCTAACTCCCCTCCCCTACCATTTGTCTCTGGATCTAGTCTTTTTCATGAAATTATGTTGATCATTATATCTGGGATCATACGTATTACATGATCCCAGATGAGATCATGTGATATGCATCTTTTTCTGACTGGCTTATTTTGCTTAGCATGATGCTCACTAGTTCCATCTATGCTGTTGCAAATGGTAAAAGTTCCTTCTTTTTTATAGTGGCATAGTATTCCATTGTGTAGATGCACCACCGTTTTTTAATCCACTTATCTGCTGATGGGCACTTAGGTTGTTTCCAAATCTTAACTATTGTAAATTGTGCTGCTATGAACATAGTGGTGCATATATGCTTTCTGATTGGTGTTTCTGATTTCTTGGGATATATTCCTAGAAGTGGTATTACTGGGTCAAATGGGAGTTCCATTTTTAATGTTTTGAGGAAATTTCATACTGTCTCCCATATTGGCTGCACCAGTCTGCATTCCCACCAGCAATGCATGAGGATTCCTTTTTCTCCACATCCTTGTCGTTTATTTATTAATGACTAGGGGCCCAGTGAACAAAAATTTATGCACTCGTGTGGGGGGGTCCCTCAGCCTGGCATCTGCCCTCTCGCAGTCTGGGACCCCTCAGGGGATGTCCACCTGCTGGCATGCCTGGCCAGCCTGGGTGAGGGGCTGATGACTGTTTGCAGGCTGGCCAAGCCCCCAGTGGGGACCCTCACCCCATGGAGGTGTGGCCAGCCTGGGTGAGGGGCTGAGGGCCGTTTTCAGGCTGCCCACATCCCCTTCAGGGTTTGGGTCCCTACTGGGGTGCCTGGGCAACCTGGGTGAGGGGCTGAGGTCTGTTTTCAGGCTTCCCACATCTCCTTCAAGGTTTGGGTCCCTACTGGGGTGCCTGGCCAGCCTGGGTGAGCGCCTGAGGACCATTTTCAGGCTACCCACAGTCCCTTCAGGTTTTGGGTTCCTACTGGGGTAACTGGCCAGCCTGGGTGAGGAGTTGAGGGCTGTTTTCAGACTGCCCACAGCTCCCATTGACCCAAGGTTCCAGTAAGGCTGGCTGGAATCAGGTTTCTGGGGTTTATTTATCTTCTATAATTGAAACTTTGTTACCTTGAGTGGAGGCCTAGGCAGGTAACAAAGCCTCCTGTTTGCTTCAGCTCCATGGCTTCTCTATAATTGAAACGTTGTTGCCATGAGCAGAGGCCCAGCCAGCCTAGGCAGGCAGTTGAAATGGAAGCCTCTTGTTTGCTCTAGCTCCGTGGCTGCCAGCCTCCATCTTGGCTGGGTTAATTTGCATACAGCCCCTCTGATTGTCTGAGGGCATGGATTGGCTGGTGGGCATGACTTAGGTGTCTCAGAGTGATGATTAATTTGCATATTACTCTTTTATTAGAGTAGATAGCCATTCTGACAGGTGTGAGATGGTATCTCATTGTTATTTTGATTTGCATCTCTAAGGTGATTAGTGACTTTGAGCATGTTTTCATATGTCTCTGGGCCTTTTGTATATCCTCTTTTGATAAGTATCTATTTAGATCATTAGCCCATTTTTTCATTGGATCATTTATCTTCCTTTTGTTAAGTTGTATGATTTCTCTGTAAACTTTGGAGATTAAACCCTTATCTGAAATATCATTGGCAAATATATTCTTTCATGCAGTGGGCTTTCTTATTGTTTTGATGATGGTTTCATTTGCTATGCAGAAGCTTTTTATTTTGATGAAGTCCCATTTGTTTATTTTCTCCTTAGTCTCCATTACCCTAGGAGCTGTGTTGGTAAAGACATTGCTATGACATATATCTGTTATTTTGCTGCCTATGGAGTCCTGTAGAATTTTTTTGTTTTCCCATCTTACATTCAAATCCTTTAGTCATTTGCCATTTGTTTTTGTGTATGGTGTAAGTTGGTGATTTAGTTTCATATTTTTGCATGTATTTGACCAAATTTCTCATTACCATTTATTAAAGAGATTGTTTTGACTCCATGTATGTTCTTGCCCCTCTGAGTCAGAGAGTCAGGAAGATTGAAGGAAGGGAATTTATTCTGTGCTCTCTGGGTGAAGTCCAAAGGCCTCGGGGAGGGGCCGCTGGAGTAGCGAAGACAGGAAGTAAGAGGTGTTTTTTTATACAGCTGTTCAGTGAGGAAGGGGGAGCATGAGTTGTGGGCGTTCCTGCCTGGGGGTCTTCAGGTTTCCAGGAAGGAATCTGTGTCCTCTGTCTGGAAGCTGACCTTGTGGACTGTGGGGGTTCCCGCCTGGGGGTCTTCAGGTTTCCAGGTAGGAATCTGTGTCCTCTATCTGGTAGCTGACCTTGTGGGGGCATTCCAGGGAGGGACCAGTATCTGTGTCACCATCTGCCTTGTGGAGACTTGCATCAACCTCTCACCTTCCGACCTAGCACAAACCATACAGGTTTTAAGTGTACAACTCAACAAAATATAATCTGCACACTGCACCATGCACCCATCACCCAAAGCAAAGTCTCTCTCCATCTCCATTTTCCCCTTTTTGTCTACCTCCACCTCCCTTTTTCTCTGACTATCACCAAAGCGTTGTCTGTGTCTATGTGATATATATGGATTTTTGTTTGTTTTGTTTTGTTTTTGCTTAATCTATTCACCTTCTTTCATCTGGGAGGATACAAATGGCAATTGACTAAAAATCAAATTACAATGAAAATATAGAGCAATCAACTTAAATAACCAATTGAAGACTAGCTAAAGAAAAGTCTTATAACCAAAGATTTATAGAAGACTTATCAAGACTAGTTGGAAGAGTGGAGACACAAAAATGGCTAGCTATGCACCCATGGGCAGCAGCTGAGATCCCAGAGGGATAGCTCAACTATAAAGGTTCCCCCTGAGAAGTGTGGGTTCTGAACCCCAAGTAGGGTTTCTCAACCCAGAGCACCAGAGACAGGAAGAGAAGTCCCCATAACATCTGGCTGTGAAAATCAGCAACAATTCTCTCTGCCAGGGAGAGATGGGAAAATGCTAAAGACACAGGAACCCTCTTAAAAGACAAACACAAAATCTCATTCACAGTCACTCACCCTGGGCTCTGCAGCAGAATGGACTACAGTTGTGAGAGGACAGACCTGGCTTTGTGACTCTAGGAAGAGAGCTAAAGAAACAGCTGCCAGGATTCCTGTGCTGATTCCCTCTGCCAGACTATAGACACCATTTTTCTTGGGTGGGTCAATCCCCTCCATTTGGCAACAGCCTGGGGGAATGCAGTAGTCCCACCATCTGGACTATCTGTTGCTCCATTCTGTGGTGCTTATATCCTGCCTAGACTATGGTGTAGAGACCTAGACAGACTCAGGGGGGTGTCAGAGACAACTTTGTGTGGCTTTGGAGTAGAGGCTATTCTCACTATCCTGATAACCTGATATATGCCTCTCTGACAAGGGATATCTCCTAGCTCCATTCTCTGGGCTTCTGGTGGCCTCAACCTCCTGACTCCTGGGCACTGTCCAGCTAATATTGGGCTCCTGACAGAATCTTGGATAAACTTGAGTTGTGTGGCTCTATGATGGTGGTCATTTTTCCATCATACACCTGAATAAGGTAGAGCCCTCCATTTGCAAGGTAAAATCTTGGTTATATGGGGCCTGATAAACTCTGCTGTCTTCACCTTGATAACTCCTTGAGACCTTGCCCCAGCATAAAGGTCTGCGGATATTCTGTGGGGGGCTTCTAGACTTGGTACAACCTGGGAGATTTACTGAGTGAATGAAGAACCAGTACTGACAAGAAGTTTGAACCTTTTTCAATCTGGTGAACACCATTTTCCCCTACCTGATGACTCACTGACAACCTACCTCATGCAACTCAAGTAATGACAGAGCACTTTCAGTGGCTGAACCTAATAGTTAGTCAGCAAATGGAGATAGGTGAAAATGGACCTCAGAATATCTTGGGACATTTGCTGACCTTCCCCCAGGATTGGTATTGGTAAAAGTCAGGCTTGGCAGGAGGTTGTGTCTTTCCCATGCACACCCAGAACCAGGAGTGTCAGCCACCAACTGTGGATCACTTTGTAGCTCCAAATAGGTTACCTAGTCCCAGGAAGTATTTGATATTGGCCTACACCAGAGACCCTCCCAATGGAACTCAAAACCAATAAAACCAGTGGGAAGCTTCAGAACACATCAGAGTAGGATACAAAAAGCTTCACAAGAAGCACATCCCAAAGGAAATCTTGGCAGTTACCAGACCCTGCTGCGGCAAATTCCACTTTGTGTGATAAGCACCTGCACAGAAGCTCATACACTGTAGCCAGTGTTGACCCTCATAGATAGCCAGCCCAAGAGTCCACCTCATTCATGAACAAGCTAAGAATAATCAAGACTCAATTACAACATGAGGGCTCAAATAACCCACACAAGGGATATTCTTGGAGCATCCAGGTCAGCTGATTAAGGAGAGTGCACCACTGTCTCCCACCAGACACATACTACATAAGGCCACCCTACTAAGGCTGACAGTCATAGCAGATCTACCTAATATGTAGAAACAAAAACAAAAAGGTAGTCAAAATGCGGAAACAATGAAACATGCCCCACATAAAAGAAAATAAATCTTCAGAAAAAGAGCTAAATGAAATGAAGGCAAACAATTGACCCAATATAGAGTTCAAAAAATATGGTTATAAGCATGCCTAAGGAATTTAATAAGAGCTAAAACAGCATGAAAAGACACAGTAACCATTAAAAAAACAGAATTGAAGAATACATTAGAAAGAATAAATAGTAGGTTGGATGAAGCAGATGAGCAGATCAGCAACTTAGAAAACAAGGTAACGGAAAACATCAAATTAGAAAATTACAAAGAAATAAGAACTTTGGAAAATGAGCATAGTTTAAGGAACAACACCCACATAAAAGGGATACTGAAAAGGAAATAGAATACAGGATCAAATCCTTATTTGAAGAAATAATAACTGAAATTTTCCCTAACCTGGGAATGGAAAAAGACACACAAGTCCAGGCAACATGAAGAGTCCCAAATAAGATGATTCCATAGAACCCCACACCAAGACACATCATAATTAAAATAGCAAAGGTTAAAGACAAAGATACTTTTAAAGCAGTAAGAGAAAGACATTTAGTTACCTATAATGGAGCGCTGATAAGACTGTCAGTTTATTTCTCCACAGAAACATTTCAGAACGGAAGGCATTGGCATGAAATATTCAATATGATGAAAAGTCAGATTTTTCTACCCAGACTACTCTACCCAGAGAGGCTATCATTTAAAATTGAAGGAGAAAAAAAGTTTTCCAGTTTAAAAGAAAAAGTAATAAACACTAAAGGTGCTTTTTTTCCCTACTACCAAACCAAGAAGTGTTTAAAAAGAAAGGGAACAAACACAGAGGAATACAGTTAAAATAATAAAATGGCAATAAATATGTAGCTATCAATAATCACTTTACCAGTAAATGTTTTAAATATTCCAATCAAATGACATAGGGTAACTGAATGGATAAAAATGCAAGACCCATATATATGCTGTCTATAAGAGATTCAGCTCAGAAAGAAAGATGCATAAAGATTAAAAGTAAAAGGATGGAAAAAGATATTTCATGCAAATGGTAATTAGAAAAGACTGGGCCAACAATATTTATATCTGACAAAATAGGTTTTAAAACAAAGGCTATAGTAAAAGACAAAGAATGACACTACATAATGATAAAAGGTTCCATCCAACAAAAGGATATAATTCTTGTAAATATTAATGCACCCAATATAAGAGCACCTCAATATATAAAGCAAATCTTGATAGACAAAAAGGAGGAGATCCTGAGTAATATATTAATATTAGGATATTTTAAGACCTTATTGACATAAACGTATAGATCTCCCTCACAGGAAATCAACAAGAAAACAGCAGCCTTAAAGGACACACTAGATAAGATGGATTTAACTGCTATCTTCAGAGCATTTCAACAGAATATACATTCTTTTCATGTGCCCATGGAACATTTTCTAGGATAGACCACATGTTGGGACACAAAATAAGTCTCAATAAATTTAAGAATATTAAAATTAAATCAAACGTCTTTTGTGATTATAAGGGTATGAAACTAGAAAAAAAACCTGAAAAGCACACAAAGACACCAGGGTTAAATAATATGTTACTAAACAATGAGTGGCATAACAATATTATGGAAAAAATACTTCAAACCAAATGACAATGAGAATATAACAATCCAAAATCTATGGGAAATGGTAAAAGCAGTACTGAGAGGGAAATCAATAGCATTACAGGCCTACCACAAAAGAACAAGAAAAATAAGCAATCTAACATTCCACTTAAAGACGCTAGAAAAACACTATAAACAAAGCTTGAAGGAGTGGAAGAAAGGAAATAATAAAGGTCAGAAAGGATATAATCAAAATAGAGTCTAAAAAATACAAAAGATCAATAAAACAAAGAGCTGGTTCTTTGAAAAGATAAACAAAATTGGCAAACTTTAACTAGACTCATCAAGATAAAAGAGAGATCCCAAATAAATAAAAACAGAAATTAAAGAGGATAAGTAAATATGAAACAAATACAAACATTGAAAGAAAGCATTATGAGCAACTATATGCCAACTAATTGGAAAATGTGAACAAAAGGGATAAATTCTTAGAAACATACAATCTTCCAAAACTACATCAGGATGAATCAGAAAATCTCAATAAACTGATTATATAACTAATACAACTGAAGCAAGCAGTAATCAAAATTTTTCCAACAAACAAAAGTTTATGACTGGATGGTTTCAGGTGAATTTTACCAAACATTCAAAGAACTAATACCTATGCTTCTCAAACTATTTCAAAAAATTCAAAATGAGGGAAGACTCTGAAACTCATTTTACAAGGCCAGCATTATCCTAATTCCAAAACCAGATAGAGACACTACAAAGAAAGAAAATTATAGGCCAATATCCCTGATGAAAATAGATGCAAAAATCCTCACCAAAATATTAGCAAACCTAATCCAGCAATAAAGTGAGAAAATTATATACCAGTGTCAAGTGAGATTAATTCTGGTGATGCACAGTTGGTACAATATCTGAAAATCAATTAATGTGATATACCACATAAATAAAAGAAATATAAAATTAATATGATCATATCAATAATAGGTTCAGAAAAACTTTTTTAAATGTATTTTTATTGATTTTAGAGAGGACAAGAGAGATAAAAACATCAATGATGAGAGAGAATCACTGATTGGCATGTGCCCTTGACTGGAATCAAACCCTGGACCCTTTGGTCTGCAGGCCGATGCTCTATCCACTAGCCAAACTAGCCAGAGCCAGAAATATTTTGACAAAACCCAGCATCTATTTATAATAAAAACTCTTTAACTCAATTCTAATGAAGATACCAATGGCAAACTTCATAGAATGAGAACAAATGTTCCAAAAATTGATATAAAACCACAAGAAAATCTGAAAAGCCAGAGTGATCTTTTTTTAAATTTTTTTTATTTTTATTTTTTTTATTACATAAGGTTTTACAAAGATTGGTACATATATCTCTTTTTTCCCCTGCCCTTCCGCCTGCCTCCCCTACCCCCCAGTGTTTTGTGTCCATTATTTATGCTTAAATGCATGCACCAAAGTCCCTTGGCTGATCTGTTACCCCCCCCCCCCCAATGTTCCTGTCCTTGTTGCTGTAATTAGACAGTCTGTTTGATGCTGCTCTGCCTCTGTATCCATTTTTCTTCACCAGTTTATAATGGTTATTATTATCCATAGATGAGTGAGTACATGTGGTATTTTTATTTCATTGACTGGCTTATTTCACTTTCTGATTGATGTACCAATCAGAAAGGACATATGCATCCCTATGTTCATGGCAGCACAATTTACCATAGCTAAAATTTGGAAACAGCCTAAGTGCCCATCAGCAGATGAATGGACTAGAAAACTATGGTACATCTACACAATGGAATACTATGCTGCTGTAAAAAGGAAGGAGTTCTTAGCATTTGCAGGAGTATGGATGGAGCTGGAGAACATAATGCTAAGTGAAATAAGCCAGAGTGATCTTAAGAAAGAATTACAAAGTTAGAAGAATCATGCTACCTGATAAAATATTATACTACAAGTCCATATTAATCAAAACAGCATGGTATTGTCATAAAAACAGACATATAGGTCAGTGGAACAGAATAAACACTCCAGATATAAACCCATAATTCTATAGTATTCAAATTAATATTTGACAAAGGAAGCAAGAACATGTAATGGGGTAAAGACAGTCTATTCAATAAATGGTGCTGGAAAAATTAGACAGATACATGCAAAAAAGTGAAATTAGACCACCTTATTACATTATACACAAGAATAAACTATAATGGACTAAACACTTAAATGTTAGACTCAAAACCATAAAAATCATAGAAGTGAACATAATCAGTAAACTCTCAGACATTTCTCGTAGCAATATTTTTTTCTGATACACCTAAGGGAAGGGAAACAAAAAAAAAAATAGAACTAAACCAAACTAAAAAGTTTTTCCACAGCAAAGCAAACCAACAAAAAACAAACAAAAACAAACAAACACCAAAAAAACACAACCCATTGAAAAGGAAAACATATTCACCATTAATATATCTGGTAAGGGATAGTATCCAAGATTTATAAAGGACTTATACAACTCAGCACCAAAAACTAAACAATCCAATTAAAAAAATGGTCAAAGGACCTGAAGAGATACTTCTCAAAAAACGACATACAGATGGGCAATATACATATGTAAAGATGCTAAATGTCACTAATAATCAGAGAAATGTAAATTAAAACTACAATGAAATATCACCTCACACCTACCAGAATGTGTACTATCAATAAATCAACAAACAACAAGTGTTGGCAAGGATGTGGAGAAAAGGGAAGCCTCATGCACTGTTCATGGGAATGCAGATTGGTGCAGCCACTGTGGAAAGCAAAAAAAAAATGGAACTGCATTATGATCTGTGATTCCATTTCTGGGATCATCTAAAGAAACCTGAAACACTAATCAAAATAATATATCCAACCTTATGTTCATGGAAGCGTTGTTTACAATAGTCAAGATTTAGAAGCCCTTCAAGTGTCCACCAGTAGATGAGTGGATAAAATAGCTGTTGTACATTCATACAATGGAATAGTACTTGGCTGTAAAAAGGAAGAAAATTTCACTTTTGGTGACAACATGGATAGATCTGAAAAGCATTATGCTAAGTAAAATAAGCCAGTCAGAGAAAGACACGTGTCATATGATTCCACTTAGGTGTGCAATCTAATGAAAAAAAAATGTAGCAAGCAAATACTAGTAGAAACAGACTCAGAGATCAAGAGAACAGACTGACAGCTCTCAGAGGGGAGGGTAGTGAAGAAGCTGCAGGAAAATGGTGAAATGATTAAACAAACAAACAAACAAAGAAACAAAAAACACACAAAAAAACCCAGCCCTAACTAGTTTGGCTCAGTGGCTAGAGTGTCAACCTGCGGATTGAAGGGTACCAGGTTTGATTCCAGTCAAGGGCATGTGCCTTTGTTGCGGGAACATCCCCAGTAGGGGGTGTGCAGGAGGCAGCTGATCAATGTTTCTCTCTCATCAATGTTTCTAACTCTCTATCCCTCTCCCTTCCTCTCTGTAAAAAAATCAATAAAATATATTAAAAACAAACAAAGAAAAACACAACACAACAAGTCATAGACACAGACAACAGTATGGGATTACCAGTGGGAAGTGGTTTTGGGGTGAGGTAGAAGAGTGTAAAGGGGAAATAAGTGGTGATTGAAGGAAACTTGTCTTGGGTTGGTGAACATGCAATACAATATACTGATATGGCATTATATAATTGTACACCTGAAACCTATATAACTTTATTAATCAACTAGGGGCCCAGTGCATGAATTCATGCACCTTGAAAGGAACTGTGGGCCACAAGGCTGCAGTAGGCACAAGGGTGAGTCTTGGCCCATCCTCCCCACCCCTGCCTGGCCCCCCAACTGTGGCCCCCGGTCCTCCATCTGCCTGCAACCCCACTCCTGCTACTGCCACTCACACCCACTGACGGAGCCTAGTGATTGGGACCAGTGCTGGGTGCCAGCAGCAGGTACAAGCAGCATCTCCAGCACCAGCAGCGGGTGCGAGCAGGGCCATCACCAGCACCGATTGCAAGAGTTTGATGCCAGCCCTGATCACCCCTCTGGAGCAGAAAGAGGTAGAGAAGCCCTGAGGGTGATCTGGGCTGGCAGCTGCTGATCACACCTGCTGACAGCGTGGAGCAATTGGGGCTTGGGACAGGTGCTTGCAGTAGGTATGAGTGGGGCCAGGACTAGCAGCAGGTGTGAGCATCCAGTGGAACTGAGGTACATGGGAGCAAATAATTTTCAGTAACCACCAGAGGCTTTCCCTGATGACAGTGACCAGCGCTCCACCTTGGTCTGGCACCCCCATTCATATGCTCCACCATCCCTCTGCAACTGATCCCTGCCATGTTTCACTCTCTGCCACCTGCTGCCAATGCCCACCCCCTGCTAGTCAGCACATGTCATTGACTGGTTGTTGGGTTGCTCAGTTGTTGAGCCATTCAGTGTATTTGCATATTAGGGTTTTACATATACAGATATTATGCCAATAAATTTCTCCTTGATGGTTTGGAGTGTAACTCTGGGCAACTTCAGTTAAACATTTGGCATGTCTTCTCTCATATGATAACCCAATAGTGAGACTTTTTTTAACTCAAGAAACTAGAAGTGTCATTTTGAGATCTTATGCCATCACAGGTGTTCCAAAATTGATCTATTTTACTTCCCCATTATCAGGATCCAACAAAAAACAAGAGAAAACTGTTAGATCTGATCAAAGAATTGAATTGATTCCCCCTCCCTGGGAACTAACCTTTAGACCACTTCACAATGGACATTCCACTTGCCTAGACCACATTCCACTTGCTAAGACCATTATCTCTACCATCCAGGGTTTCCCATAATCCAGACCTACACAGAGAATTATCTGCCCATAAAAAGCCCACCCAAAGTCCTTTAACACCTCTGTCTCCCTATCTTTGGGTGCTGGTGCCATTTTTTTGGCTCAGCACATCTGGTATTCAGATGACCTAATAAATTCATAATTTTTTACCCCTTTTGACTTCATGCATTTCTTCTTTGTCAACCCTAACAAAAACATTTCCTTTTACTTTATTATTTTATTTTATTTTATTTACTAGAGGCATGGTGCACGAAATTCATGCATGGGAGGGGATCAGTCAGCCCAACCTGAACCCTCTCCAATTCAGGAGTTGTCAGGAGATGTCCTACTGACAGCTTAGGCCCACTCCCCATGGTTCTCTGCTCTCTGTGAAGCTTGACTGCTTCACTGCTGGCACAGCAACGAAGCCGCCATGCCCCACTGTCCTTTGTCTCGGGGCCTGGGGGCTTCGCTGCCATCGCCATGATGTGAACGGTGGCATTTGACTTGCCATGCCCTGCTGTCCCCTCTCTGTCTGCTGGGCCTGGGGGCTTTGCTGCTGCTGTGGCAATGATGCCCCCACACCCTGCTGTCCACTCTCTGTCTATGTCTGCTGGGCCTGGAGGCTTCACCACTGCTTCCATGTGAAGGAAGCCACCATGCCCTGCTCTCTGCTCTCTGTCTTCCGGGCCTGGGGGCTTCACCATTGCCACCATGCAAAGGAAGCCAGCAACCCAGCGGCAAGGCTGAAGGGACTGGGTGCCTCCATCTTGTGGCTATGGGCTCTGCTATCTTTGTGGCTGAGTGATGGTTAATTTGCATACTTCTCTTCTATTAGATAGGATTTATTTATTTTATTTTATTATTTTAATTTAATTTAATTTAATTTAATTTAATATATTTTTAGTCATCACCTGGGGATATTTTCAATTAATTTTTAGAGAAGCAGGAAGAAAGAAGGAAAGACAGAGAGAAACATTGATGTGAGAGAAACACATCAATTGCTTGACTCCTGCACATGCCCAGGCCAGGGCCTGGATTGGGAAGAAGCCTGCAATCAAAGTATGTGCCGTTGACTAGAATCAAATAGAATCCAGGACCCTTCGTTCTGCAGGTTGATGCTCTATCCACTGAGAAAAACTGGCTAGGATCAGGAGGAAACATTTTTGTAACCACTGAAAGCATTTGGGAAGACATTTAACTCTCCTACAGCAGAGGGCCAAAAAGCTTGATATCCACAGACACTTATGGGCAGCACCTCTGAATAAACTTCCTTTGCCCAGATTTGGAGTACAATCTTCTTCATTCCCTACTGTGCATAATCTCATGCCATTAACATTACATTGATTTTGTCCCAGTCTTTCCAGACATCTGGGACCACCACCACTTTGCACAACTATGAGAGTACCTATGAAATTTGGCAATAGTGTGGTTGTGTCTTTGTTTCAGAAAAACAGATTTTTTCATCTGTAATATGTATTGTTGTGGAAATTATACACTATACAATTATTTCCTGATTTTTCACCTACCATGATTCATAGCTTATAACTATGTTAAATTTTCCATAAATCCTCTTGGACTTTTATCTCCAATATGTGAGTCTTTCCCTGGGGCCTCTGCTGCATGTACATTCCACTTCCCTTGCCTGCCACTACTCCCAGGTCTCTTTTCTTTCATGAGTCCATCTGCCTTGTTCATCAGTGATCAATAAAGCACCAAAATGTAATTCTGTCCTTGACAGTGAAAATTGACAAAAAAAGTCCCAAATTGTGTAAAAGTTTCTACTTTATTTCTTGTGAACAGCATATATGTCTTGTAGCCATTTGAACAATTGTAGTTTGCAATCATCTTCCAAACTATTTTTACTGGAGCAGATTTCATTATTTTCTCATCATACGTTGCTTTTGACTCAAAGAATAATACCAAAGTTGATCACTCATATCTTTAAAGCAGATTTAGCTTCTAATGGCATCTGATTTTTTCTGAAAATTTATCTTCAAAGGATGATGATTAGTTAATAAATATTAAATACTAGAGGCCCAGTGCACAAAATTTGTGTACAGATAGGGTCCTTATGCCTGGCTGGTGATCAGAGCCAACCTGTTGGGCAACCAGGTGGGTGTTTGGGGCCCCCACTCGCATCAGTCTTAGCCTGGAGCTGCCCACTCACCAGCCCCGCCCACCACTGACCCCACCAGTTGCATCCCTCTGTGGAGCAACTGGCAGAGTGATCAAGGGGCCCCTGCTCATACCTGCCTTGGCTGGCCTGGCACCACTTGCTTGCTGGCCTCGCCCCCCACTGCAGTTGTCAATTGGGGCCTGCAGGCTGGGGGCAGCTCCTATGTTGAGCATTTGCCCCTGGTGGTCAGTTTGCATCATAACAACTGGTTGTTCTGCCATTCAGTCTATTTGCATATTAGGGATATGCAAATAGTGGCCCACTACATGATATTCATTCATGGAGGGGGTGTTTCCTCAGCCCAACCTGCACCCTCTCCAGTCAGGGACCCCACAGGGATCGGGCCTAAACTGGCAATTGGACATCCCTCTCACAATCTGGGACCACTGGCTCCTAACTGCTCACTTGCCTGCCTGCCTGATCACCCCTAACCCCTCTGCCTGCCTGCGTGATCATCCCTAACTGTCCCCCTACCAGGCTGATTGCCCCTAACTGCTGCCCTGCTCACCTGATTACCCCTAACTCTCTCTGCCTCACACCGCACCCAGGACCTGGGCTTCTCTCCCTCTGGCCAGCCATAGGCACCCAGGACCCAGGCCGCTTCACTCAGGCTGGCCGCAGTGGGTGGGTGACTTCACCCAGGCTGCAGCTACAGGCACCTGGGACCACAGGGCATGAAGCTTGTCCCTCTCCTGGGCCGCAGGCACAGGCACAGCTACTGGAACTCAAGACTGTGGGGCTGGTGGCTTGTCCCTATCCTGGGCCATAGGCACAGGTGCAGCTGTTGGCACCCAGGACCCTGGGAGCCACAGCTTGACTGGTCCCTATTCTTCTCTCCCCACTGTTGAGTGTCTGAGCCATTAATGCATGATGGCATGAGGGCATGTTGACTATTTGCATATTAGCTCTTTATTATATAGGATTTTAACTTTTCACGGTCTATCTTCAAGTGGATATTATACCACATCACATCTTGTATAGAAACTTCACTGTAACAAAATTTAATTTTTACCGGACAATCTTTGTGCTATTGGTGTCATGTATTTCACTTTCACAAATGTTATAAAACTGACATTACATTGTTATTTGTTTAAATAGTTAAGTATCTTTAAATATATAATCTAATAAAAGCATAATATGCAAATTGACCATCACTCTGAGACACCTAAGCCATGCCCACCAGCCAAACCATGCCCCCAGCCAATCAGAGCGGCTGTATACAAATTAACCCAACCAAGATGGAGGCCGGCAGTCACAGAGCTAGAGCAAACAGGAGGCTTCCATTGCAACTGCCTGCCTAGGCTGGCTGGGCCTCTGCTCCAGGCAACAATGTTTCACTCATAGAAGCCACAGAGCTGAAGCAAATAGGAGGCTTCGATGCCTGCCTAGGCCTCCACTCAAGGTAACAAAGTTTCAATTATAGAAGATAAATAAACCCCAGAAACCTGATTCCAGCCAGCCTCACTGGGACGTTGGAGCTGTGGCCAGCCTGAAAATGGCCCTCATCCCTCACCCAGGCTAGCCAGGCACGCCAGCAGGTGGACATCTCCCCAAGGGGTCCCAGACTGAGAGAGGGCACGGGCCGGGCTGAGGGACCCCCATGAGTGCACAAATTTTTGTGCACTGGGCCCCTAGTATTTAAATAATAAGAAACTCCTATTATATTTTTTCCTATGCATTTACTGTCTTTGGTGTTTTCCATTTCTTGGCATAGATCATTATTTCTATCTGGAAAAATTTTATTTCTGCTTGCAGGACTTCTTTTAACATTTCTTACACTACAAATGTTCTGGTGATAAAAAAGAATCAATGTTTTATATGTGGAAAAATATATTTTAACTATTTTTAAAAATATTTTCACTCAGTCTAGAATTATAAATTGAGAGGATTTGCTCCCCCTTGTGAGTACTTTAATGATGTCACTCTATCTTCTCCCTTACACTATTTCTGATGAGAAATCTTTTGTAATTCTTATGTTTATTCCTGTGTGTAGTGTGTGTCTTTCTTCTGACTACTTAAAATATTTTTCTTTTCATCATTGGTGTTGAGCAATGTGATTTTTATGTGTCTTGATGTAGCTTTCTTTATGTCCTGTGCTTGCTATTCACTGAGCTTCTTTGATCTGTGGGTTTACATTTTTTACTATATTTTGGCAAATTTGGAAATTTTTTTAATTTACCTTTATTGTTCAGATTATTACAGTTGTTCCTCTTTTTCCCCTCATAGCTCCCCTCCTCCCAGTTCCCACCTCAACCTCTGTTCTTACCCTCCCCCCCGCTGTTCTCATCCATAAGCGTACAATTATTGTCCAGTCTCTTCCCACACCAACACCCTTTTACCCCCGAAAATTGTCAGTCCACTTCCTTTCTATGCCTCTGATTCTATTCTATTCACCAGTTTATTCTGTTCATCAGATTTTTTTATTCACTTGATTTTTAGGTTCACTTGTTGATAGATATGCATTTGTTGTTCATAATTTTTACCTTTACTTTTTTTTCTTCCTCTTCTCAAAGGATACCTTTCAACATTTCATATAATACTAGTTGGGTGGTGATGAACTCCTTTAGCTTTTTTTTTTTTTTGTCTGTGAAGCTCTTTATCTGACCTTCAATTCTGAATGATAGCCTTGCTGGGTAAAGTAGTTTTGGCTGTAGGTTCTTGCTGTTCATCATTTTGAATATTTCTTGCCACTCCCTTCTGGCCTGCAAAGTTTCCGTTGAGAAATCAGCTGACAGTTGTATGGGTGCCCCCTTGTAGGTAACTAACTGCTTCTCTCTTGCAGCTTTTAAGATTTTCTCCTTGTCTTTTGTTCTTGGCATTTTAATTATGATGTGTCTTGGTATGGTCCTCTTTGAATTCCTTTTGTTTGTGATTCTCTGTGCTTCCTGGACTTGGAAGTCTACTTCTTTCACCAGGTAAGGGGAGTTTTCTGTCATCATTTCTTCAAATAGATTTTCAATATCTTGCTCTCTTTCTTCTTCTGGCACCGCTATAATTCTGATGTAGGTATGCTTGAAGTTGTCCCAGAGGCTCCTTACACTGTCTTCATATTTTTGGATTCTTTTTTCTTTTGGCTTTTCCAATGGGGTGTTTTTGCTTCTTCACATTTCATATCTTTGACTTGATTCTTATGATCTTCTAGTCTGCTGTTGGATCTCTGTATATTATTCTTTATTTCATTCAGTGTATGTTTAATTTCTAGCTGGTCCTTTTTCATATCCTCGAAGGTCTCACTAAATTTATCAGCAGTCTCTAGAAAATTCTTGAAAACCTTATAACTGTGGTTTTGAACTCTATATCCAGTCATTTGCCTACCTCCATTTCTGTCATTTGTGACCTCTTTCTTTGTCTCTGCATTTTGGCTTCTTCCCTGGGTTGATAGAGTGACTTTCTGTGTTAGGTGATCACTGAGAGGAATTAACCTCTAAGCCACTTGGTTACGAGAGTCAGTTGTGTCTACAGGGAGAGAACTTCTGAGCTGGAGACACCATTAATGGGACAAGAGTTGTTTAAGTGGGGCTTTGGTGCTCACTGCGTCTGCTCCGAGTGTGTCCCTTGTGGATCTGAGGAGTTGTATTTAGGATGATCCCATTCTGGCCACTGGGTGATGCTGGGTCTTGCATCTCTAAGGAGGTGCTATTTTAGCCTTTGCCTGCAGCTACTCAGCCTTTTATATGCAAAAGCCTCTGCA
>PVJC01024518.1:0-25499 GCA_004026665.1 Murina feae | reverse complement strand
AATTACCCTATAAAATAACAAATCTTTCTATTCAAGTAATAAAATAAACATTCTAAGCATAAGACTAATCATCATACATTTTAAAATCTAAAAAAAAAAAAAATCCCAGATCTGGGCAGGTTTGGCTCAGTGACTGAACATTGACCTAGGAACCAGGAAGCCGTGGTTCAATTCCCAGTCAGGGAACATGCCTGGGTTTAGGGCATGATCTCCAGTAGTGGCTATGCAGGAGGCAACCAATTGATGATGTTTCTCTCTCATCAACCTTTCTTATCTCTCTATCCCTCTCCCTTCCTCTATCTCTCTAAAATCAATAAAATATATTTTAAATAATTATTGTTATTATTATCTTCATTACAGTATCTATACAAAATATTCTAAGCATCCTCAAATATATTTTATAAGATAATTAGAGGCCTGGTGCACAAAAATTTGTGCACTTGTGGGGGGTGGGGTCCCTCAGCCTGGCTGTGCCCTATCACAGTCTGAGATCCCTCCAGGGATGTCCACCTGCTGGTTTAGGCCCATTTCCTGGCTGGCAGTCAGACATCCCTCTGGCAGCCCAGGAGCCCTCGGGGGATGTTCACTTGCCAGCGGGGAGCAGGCCATAGCGCTGCCAAGGAGGCAGTAGAGGCTCCCACCACCACCACTGTACTGGCAGCCATCAGCCTGGCTTGTGGCTGAGCAGAGCCCCCTCTCTGGGAATGCACTGACCACCAGGTGCAGCTCTTGCATTGAGCATCTGCCCCCTGGTTGTCAGTGTGTGTCATAGTGACCAGTCATTCTCAGTGGTTCTGCTGTTAGGGTCAATTTGCATATTACCCTTTTATTATATAGGAAAGATGCCTGGTGCATGGGTGGGGGCCAGCTGATTTGCCTTAAAGGGTGTCTGGGATCAGGGTAGGGGTCCTGCTGGGGTGCCTGGCCAGCCTGGGAGAGTGGCTAATGGCTATCTGCAGGCTGGCCACAGCCCCTTCAAGGCGGGTGTCCCTCCTGGGGTGCCTGGCCAGCCTGGGTGAGGGGCTGATGGCTGTTTGCAGGCTGGGATTTATTTATCTTCTATAATCTAAACTTTGTTGTTTTAACTGGAACCCAGGTCAGTTGCCCCTGACAACCCAGGCTCCCAGTACTTCCTTGAGACCAAGTCGGCTAGAAGTGGGTATCTAAGATTTATTTATCTTCTATAATTGAAACTTTATTGCCTTGAGAAGAGGCCACAGCTGGCCAAGGCAGGCAGGAACCTTAGCTTCCTCCATCACCAGGGCAAGCTTTCTGTTTTTTCCAGCTCCATAGCTGCCAGCTGCTGGCTGCCATCTTGGCTGGGTTAATTTGCATATAGTTGCTCTGATTGGCTGGTGGGTGTGGCTTATGTGTAGCAGAGTGACACCAATTTGCATATTACTCTTTTATTAGATTAGATAGTTAACGAACATTAATTATTAAAATATTCATTACAATTTTTATTCAATCAATATTTTTTTCGGATCAGTACATGTAAAGTTCTGAGCTATATGCTATGGAGGGCAGGAAGATGCCTAAGACACCTTTCTTGGACATATCAAGGAGAAAACAACCTAGCAGCATGGATAAGACATACACATGTCAGAATCATGGAATTTCACAGCTTGAAAGGATGTTCAAGTTTACTTAATCCAATATATGCAACCATGAGAAATCCTGTGTTCAAAATAGAAAAATTTCTTTCTGGTTTCTTAACAGTTCACTTTTATGCCTATATGAAATGATTAGAAAGTTTCTTTTCTCTTGATTTTCTACTTGTAAAAAGCACCTATGTGCCCTTTACCCACTTTTCTTATGAAGTGTTGGTTTTGCCATGAATAAAATACATACACACACACAAACATCTATCATCTATCATTCACTATGAATACTTTACCTGTTTCAATTTTTCCTTTAACATTATTCATATTTTATTATTCGTTTTTTGTTTTCTGAGTTTTTAAGTTTCTGATGCAAAACAAAGTATGGATCATTTCTTCACAGTTTCTATCTTGAGGCCCTTCTTAAAACAATTAGAGGGTTGTGCAGTGTTTTCATCTACTAGTTGTATGTGTTCACTTTAAAAATTTAATTATTCAGCCCATCTGGGATTTTATTCTGGGGCACACTGTGAAATAAAGTTTCAGTTTAATTCATTTTCCACATGCTTATAACATTAAAGTTGAATAAAGGATACAAAACCCCCCAAATTTAAAAGGAAACAGAAGAAAAGGAAAATACACATAACACTGAGAACAATTAAGCCTGCCTCAGATTTCTCCACAGCAACTTTCAACACCAGAAGACAACTGACCAGCGTTGCGGAGTTTTGAAGGAAAGGGCCATGTCCCCAGAGCGGTCTGTCTAACCGGGATGTCTGCATAGGATAAACAGAACAAAAGACACTCTCAACATAAAACAGCCCCATTTGAGCCCTTCCTGAAGAATTCTACTTAATAATGAAAACTAGCCAACTAAAATATAAATCAAAATTAAAATTCAAGGATGGAAAGCTCAAGGTACAAAAAATCATGGTGAGTACCAAATTCTAGTTAATTATATCCCGGTTAAATATAGAGGTAGAATTAAACAATTGTAGACCTTAATTACAATACAGAATGCAAATGTTATAAAACTCAAATAGGTAAAACTAATGTAACAAACAAAAATAGGGAAGGAAAGAAAGCTAGAATATATATGTGCATTTTTCTGAGTAAATCAGTGTAGATGGTAGAAACAGAAATGTGTCTTAAAACTATAATTCGATATGTTTTTCATAATCTCTTTCCTTAACTTTAGATGAATCTTCCAAAAATACATACTCCCTCTTGCAGTGAGGACGTACTTATTTAGAAGTTGTACAATTCTTTTAGGTACCTTTATTTTTTTCCCCTCTTTATAACTTCAAGTGAAATTAAATTTTATCCTTTTTATTTATAGTAATAGGCACAGTCTCATCAATAGAAAGGAAAGAAGGAAGGGAGGGAGGAGGAAGTAGAAAGAGAAGTAAGTTGTATTTCTAGTTACATATGTTTATTTCAGGGGTGACTTTTAAGTTTCTCTTTTGTCCTTTCATAATGAACTTGTATCATTACAGAAAGATAATAGTGATTATTCCCTGTTATAGAAATAAGAAGTCATAAAGTAAAGATAAATAATCAAGGTTATAAGGGCATTGTACATTTTTTAGAAACTATACAAGTGAGATTGACCCACAAACTCACGTGGATATCAAAGTCACAGTTCACAGATGTTGAGTCAAGAGTGGTCCTCTATGACCTTTAAACTTCTCAGAAAGAGAAGTGGGAGGCAGAAGTCTAATTTGTATTTTAGTGCACAACTAAATTCTGTGCATACTTAGCCAGTCTGATCTCCTGAGTGAACAAACCCAGTAACCTCCACTCAGTGCCCATCCTAACCTGCCCCCCTGCAACAGTCACTGCTAAGGCACCCTCCTTTATACCCTGGACAGAGGCTTCAGTGCCTTGCATTGAGAAGCAGCAATGCAAGTATTGATAAGTGATAAAGGGGCATTCTCCTGACAGCTCTCATCTCTGTCCCTTCTGTGCAGGCTCCTTCCCATGCTTCTCACCCTCCCACATGCAGGCATCCCCCAATGTTTGGTTCTCACTTCACTCTTTTCAGTCTCATTTCCCTGAATTATCTCATTCGCTCCCAACTCTAACTCTGGCTTCTCTTTCGAGCTCCAAACCTAAAATTGGAAGGGTACGCTGTACATCTCTACAAGAATGTACTCCAGCATCTCAAATTTGACATTCCCAAGCAGAATTATCTTCTGCCTTCCCCATCGTACCTCCCACCTGCCTGCCATCCCACTGGCAAACCCAATGGGGGCAATGGCAACACATTTGCTTCCTGGTCACAGATACTGAAAACCTGGGAGTTGTCTTTGATTCCTTCCTTTCCCTGTGTCCACGCCTTTTATACCTCCATATCTCTCATGCACATGCTATCCTTCCAACCTGCACTAACAGCATCTAATGCAAAAGCAACACAGTATAATGAAAAGGTTTGGACTAAAAAGACCTAGGATTTGAATACCAGCTTTGCTCTAAATGTTCTCTGAGAATTTGGACATTACCTAACATATTTTTAGTACAAATCTTAAATCACAAAAATAACACTCATATATATGATTTTGGAATAGTACTGTGTATACTGTATGAGTGTGGAAATATATATATGCACATACATTAGAAGTGTCTATAGATACACATGCATGTGCACAAATATGTATGATATGTATACATGCAAATACAAATAAAAGGTATCATCAGCATCATCTAGGTTATATCTCATCTGACCTGGTACAAATTTATCTAATTTTAATTTCTGAGTTCCCCAGGCAACTTTTTATTTTACATGAAAGATTATTTTATTAAAAAATCATTTAGAGCATCTTAATGGTCTGCAATTAGCCATCCTTTGCCAAAAGAACAAAATTAAAACTCCTCAGCATGGCTGTGGCTGGTGTGGTTAGATGGTTAGAGTGTCAACCTACACATCAAAGGGTCTCAAGTTTGATTCCCCATCAAGGGCATGTACCTGGGTTGTGGTTGGCTCACACCCCACCCCCTACCTCCTGCCCCCCACCCACACCCGCAGGAGGCAACCAGTTGACGTGTCTCACATAGAGGTCTCTCGGTCTCTCTCTCTCTTTTTCTCTCTCTCTCGCCTCCCCTCCCTTCTACTTTTTTTTGAGAAACAATGGAAAAATATCCTCAGGTGAAAACACACACACACAAAAAAAAACAAAACAAAACACCCACCAAAACTATTTAGCATGGATTTCAAGGTGCTCCATTCTGACTTCACTTCAGCTTTCTAACCTCACTTTCCAGTACCTCTATCACCCACAATCACCCATGTTCTATGAATCCACAACCCTATAATTTCCTTTTCTCGCTTACACCCTGCTTTTATGCTATTTCCTCCAGTCTAGAATTTCCATTTTAGGAAACCTCCTTCAAGGTCCAATTCAAATATCACCTTCTCAATAATAAATAGCTCCATTGATTCTTCATTAAGATAAGTGGTCCATATTCTACCTTTCAAATTCTCTCCAACTAGTTTCTACATTCCTGAAGGACACTGGCTGTGGAGTATTCACCTTCAACTCTCCATAGCTTATTGGGTCTTAAGTACATTAGGCATTCAGTGGACATATGTAAAACTGAACTGAATCAATAAGACCCCTTTAAGACTTTTAATTTCAAAGAAGAATTAGAAGCACATAGAAAGTTAAAGCTATCACTATATAGTGAAAATGTATAACCAATAAATGGTTAGTTATATATATCCTCTCAAATGAAAATAGAGAAAGAAAATTTAAAAATATAATATTAGGCTTTGTGTTAAACAAAAATATTGTTTAGTGCTCTCTCTGATGGTTTTGAAGCAGCAACTTAAGAATGTTGAACAATAACACCACAAAGAAGTAAACACAGAATCAGCTTATCTGCTCCCTGTATGTACCTCCTGCAAATAACCAGAGCACAATTTTCTCATTGAGTTCATTTGGAAATAATCATATTTGCAAAAAAGGTTGGCCTATGAAAATTCTTATAAGCAGACAAAACGAATCCTACAATTTTGGTGGTAAATAACCTCTGTCACAATTTCAGTTTACACTTTTGTTTTCTAAGTAAACCACCTACTTTATGTATAAGCAATTTTAAATATTAGCTAATTATTGAGAAACAAAGTAGAATAAGATCTTTTTGTCTTCTAATTAATCTATAGTGTGTTTTTTAAAAAATGACTGGGAACATTAGAGGTTAAATTCTTGTATTTCTAAACAGAGTTATTCTCAGTATCCTGAAGGCATTTAATTCCAAAACAGGAAGCCACAGAGAGGAACACTTGGTTACACTAATGTTATGCAGATCTTTTGGAACACATTTTCCTAAACACTTGCTGAAAGAACCCTTTCTATACTGCACGCTATCGCATGAAGTTGGATAAGGGTCCCACGGATACTATAGTGAACTTACTGCTCAAATTGCCCTTTATCACTTCTCTATTTCCCTCCACTTCTCTCATTTTAAATGGCCCTCTGCTTCCTCATAGAAAAAAATGGTAAGAAAACCAGGATGGGGTCAGGGACTGTTTATTCACACACTATAGTTCAGTTGTTTCTGTATATATGTGCACAAGAGCAGTAATTCGGCTTATGGCAAATAATTCTTTAATGGTTTAGAACTGATACCATAGAAAGATTAACTCAAGACCAGCAAAGGCATCACTGTTAAAAGATCAGTGTCCTTTCTCATAAATTCCTGCTTTCTATGTTTTTAACGGTACTATAAAATCTCTTTAATCTAAAACATGTTAAATGACTCTCACCCTTGTCGCTCAAACAAAGAACAATAGTAAACCAGACACATGGAGAGAGCCATGGATTCATACATCAGTAAGTGAGCGGTGTGGATGCTGGAGTGACATTACTGAGCTGATCACTTAACACAGTCGGCTCTCTTTCTCAGCCTCTTGAGTAAGGTTCCGACTACTAGAGATCAGTGAGGTGTTACCGAGGGCTCTGTGACTGAACAGGTGAGCTGGACTCCTAGGTCCACTCTAAATTACAGGTGTTAAGGCAGAAAAAAAAACACACATCAAATTGAGTGTGTTTTTTTCATATGCCATTTGATTTCATATACATTTCAATGCCATGTTTAAAAATAGCTTTTTTCAGTTTCTGCCTTAGTTTATATTCAGTTATGTTTTAAAGAAAGTAAATGATCACTGAGCAATTATCCTTCTGTGCTGGAAATTAAGGTTTCATGCACATTCTTGATTATCCATAAAAATGAAGTGCAGTAATTTTAAAAGCACTAGTCTAGTTGGAAGAAGCCAAATGAGAAAAATAGTCAATATATTTGGATCTGCTTATGGTTACTTTCAAAGAATTTATGAAAATATTTATTCCATTCTTAACTTTTAGGCACTAAGAATTTGGTTGAAATCAGCTATGAGAATGTCAAAATAGTATTTTTAATCTCTTTTGCAGAGCTTGGAAATTATTTTTCCTTAAGAAATCTCCATATGAACAAGAACAAGGATTTAGCCACTATAATGTGCTACTACTGGCATTCTCATGCTAGGATTGGAGACTACTACTTCACCCACCCATTCAACCCTCACCTCCCACCCTTTCACCCCCCCTCCCCAAAACACACACACACACTGGGACTGCTGAGATGAGAGACTGGTTGGTGAGTGGATGCCTCCCATTAGGGCCATAAGACAATGACAGCCAGGCACAGGGGAGGAGACAGAAGGTCAGAGCACAGAGAGATAGTCCCAGCTACCCTGACTTTGTAATCCAGTACATGGCAACCTCTAAAATGCTGAGCTGCTGACTTTTGAGCAGGGCTGTCAAATCATTAGATTTGTTTTTGGAATTTCAGCTCATGAATATGTCCTCTAATGTTCAGAGGGCATCCTCATTGAAATGTACAATCACATGTATGACTATAGCAAAGAAATCTTTACATCCCCAAAGATTTAACAGCAATTCTTCATCCTATAGCAATTCATTTCACTTTATATTATTGAATGCTCTATTCTGAAATGATGCAAGGTTATAGAACTGTATATTAACTAGTAGTTAAACAATATCTAAAACTGACATTTTAAAATGTGGAGGAAAAATATTCAGAATATGTGATTCATTTTCATTTAACATTAGAGGCCCAGTACACAAATTTGTGCTACTAGTGGGTCCCTCGAACTGGCCTGTGGAATCAGGCCAAAAGTGGCTCCCTGACATCCCCCGAGGGGTCCTGGATGGCAAGAGGGTGCAGGCAAGGCCAAGGGACCCCACCAGTGCACAATCAGGGCCAGGGAGGGATGTGGGAGGTTGGCCAGCCAGGGAGGGACAGTGGGAGGGCTCCAGGGCATGTCCAGCCCATCTCACAGTCCTGATCGGCTGAACCCCAGCAGCAAGCTAACCTACCAGTTGCAGCATCTCCCCCCTGATGGTCAGTACACATCATAATGACTGGTCAACTGGTTGACTGTCCGGTCTCTGGTGGTCAGCGCACATCATAGTGACTGGTTGACTGGTTGTCTGTCTGCTCCTGGTGGTCAGTGCACATCATAGCGAGTGGTTGAGCAGCCTTAGCATATCATTAGCATATTATGCCTTTATTGGTTGAACAGACGACCAGAAACTTAGCCTATTAGGCTTTTATTATATAGGATATATTATATAGGATAATATATACCCAATGATGAATGAACATGGGAAACTTATAATGTTGTTTGTGGCAAAATGGAAACAGTAATAGTCAATAAAAGTGATGCTTCTTGCACTCCTTATAGTAATCTGTTTACCCTATTAGCCAAAGCAGAGCAGTGAATTACTGAGCAATTTATGAACATTTCTGTAGAGAAAATTTCATTTTTTAATGAAATTACTGAACATTTTCAATATACAAAATATCAAGGAAGGCCATTCATCAGACTCCAGCTGTGCTGATATCATTTTGTGCCAGTGTGTGACATTGAGCACTGACATCATTAGGTATTCACCATAGCAACTCAGTCCTTTGTAGGCTATGACACAGTATAACCTGAACAAATCAACTCATTTATATCACATTTATTTCAAAACACTTATAATCAATAAACACTAGACATTTTGAAACAAAAATACAGTTAAATGAATATAACTTTATATGCTGATGTTTTCCCCCTAGAAAAATAACAAAATATTTCATCTATGAGGAGTCAATGTAATCTCATAGAACATAAATGATAAAGCTTAAGTTCTGTCTCCCCTTTAGACCAGCAGGTCTCTAAAACAGGAGTCCTTAAACTTTTTAAACAGGAGGCCAGTTCACTGTCCTTCAGACCATTGGAGGGCCAGACTATAGTTAAAAAAAAAAAAAAAACTATGAACAAATTCCTATGCACACTGCACATATCTTATTTTGAAGTAAAAAAATAAGGCAGCAAAAACACCCGGTGGGCCAGATAGATGTCCTCGGCAGGCCGCATGTGGCCCAAGGGCCATAGTTTGAGAACCCCTGCAAGTATACTTTATTAGACCCTTGATTAAAAGTTAATTTAATAAAATGTTAAGAAAACAAAGTAATAGTTTTAAATTGTTAACTGTATTCTATTTATTGCCTTCAGTTAATTCCAACATGGCAGCCAAAACTAGTACAGGATGTGGTTAGTTAACATTACTATTTAGTTTGGCTGTAAAATCATACGTTGAGAATTATACATAAAACTAGTGACCCAGTGCATGGATTCATGCACACTGAAAGGAAATTAATTAGAAGGTGGCTGGCAGGGCAGGACTGGGTGAGACAGGCCCTGGAGCCAACCTCCCTCCTTGGCTGCCACACCTGGGGTGGTTCGGAGGCTGGAAAGGCATCTGCATAATGAGCGTGGCTCCTCTGGCAGGTGGAGTCCCTCTGTCTGGCCTACAGGGATTGGGCAGAAGCTAGCTCTCCGACATCCCACGAGGGGTCTCAGAGAGAGTCAAAGGGCACTCTGCAAAGTTACTGTGTACAGGGTGTGGAACCCAAATGCAAGTGTGCAGTAAACCAGATTCGAGGCCTACAGTGCTCCAATAACAACATAATCCCTGCCCAAAGGTGGAGTCATGCAGCTCTGTGAGGAATCGGGCCCCTCTCTCTGGTTCTGGAGTGCATCACCTGAGAACCACTGCTGCCAACTCACCACAGCTCAGCAGTAAACCACATTTGGGGCCAACAATGCCCCAGCAACAACATAACTGAAGGTGGAATCGCATAGCCCTGTGAGGAACTGGGCTCTCTCCTCTCCGGTTCCAGGGTGCGTCACCCAATAACTGAGGCTGCCAAGTCACCACAGTTTGGCAGCTCCTGCATTGAGCATCTTCCCCTTGGTGGTCAGTGCGCATCATATCTATTGGGTAGTCAGACAGTTGGATAGTTGTAAAGTCATCTAGCCTTTTATATATATAGATGAGGTTACTTGCATTTAATTTTTTATTGATTGCACAAAGTTTAATCCAAACCTAATAGAAAACATTTTAGCATTATCTACAAATTGACAGTAAACTTTGAAGAGAGGAAATGAGAAAATTTCAATACAGAAATAATCTATTTCACCTTGTAGACAGAGAACAGGCTCTTTCAACACAATTAGGCAAGTGTGAATGTAATTATTATAATCAGCCAGTAAGATTGGTAAAATCTACTAAAGATAAACATATATCTTTACAAATGGCCCATCAATTCCACTTCCAGGTATAACCCAACAGAAATATGTCCAAATATTCACCAACAGAGATATATAAAAATATTCATAGCAGCAGCTTTTGTAATAGCCCAAAATGGAAAGAACCCAAATTCTCATCATTCTGAAGAATGCACAAACAAATGTGGAATATTCACATGACAGAACTGTATATAAGCAGAATGAACAAACAACTACATGCAACTTAGATGAATTTTACAAACATAAGTAAAGAAGACAGACACAAAAGATATATAGTGTATGATCTAATCTAATAAAAGAGAAACATGCAAATTGACTGCACCTCTGCTATGCCCCAAGCCACACTCACCAGACAATCAGAGTGACTATATGCAAATTAACCCAACCAAGATGGCGGCTGGCAGCCACGGAGCTGGAGCAAGCAGAAGGCTTGGTTGCACCAGTGATAGAGGAAGACAAGCTTCTGGCCTGCCCTGGCTGGCTGTGGCCTCCACTCAAGGCAACAAAGTTTCAATTATAGAAGATAAATAAATCCCAGATACCTGCTTCTAGGCAGCCTTGCTGGGAGCTTGGGTCGCTGCAGCCATGGCTAGCCTGCAAACAACTATCAGCCCCTCACTCAGGCTGGCCACACCCTTATGGGGTGAGAGCCCCCCTGGGGAGCAGGCCCAAGCCAGCAGGTGGACATCTCCCGAGGGGTCCCAGACTGCAAGAGGGCACAGGCTGGGCTGAGGGGCGCCCCTCAAGTGCACAAGTTTTGTGCACCAGGACTCTAATCTATATATATATATATTAAGTCAAGCAACCAGAACAACGGAATAAAATGACCAGAATGATTGGTCGCTATGATGCCCACTGCAATGGCCAACTGGACTGATCAGGTCCCAAATGTCCCCACCCAACCGCCTGCAGCCCCTCCACCTGGCCAGCCCCACATCCAATTGCCTCCCCCGCAACCCTGTGTCAGCCCTGCCCAATCGGCTCCTATCAGGGCAGGCCAGCCAGACCCCGCCCGTATAGGAATTCATGCACCAGGCCTCTAATATACATATATAAAGTTAAGAAAATAGAGGCAAAATGAATCTAAGTCTTAGAAATCAGATCAGTGCTAACCACTAAGGAGCAGATGGTGACTTAGTGTCAAGAGGAGGCCCTGGGGTGTGCAATAATGCTCTTTCTTCACCTTGGCATTAGATACACGAGTGTGATGGATTTGTGAGCACTCAATGAGCTTTAAAAAAAAAAAGACTAGAAAGAAGCAATGGGAGAACCACTGACACTCACCCCAGACATACCTACACCCATAGGAGGAGGGAGATAAGAGGTAAGCAGGACAAAGGATGGAAGATGAGAAATGGGCCTATTAACAAGACACAGATATGTGCAGAAAAAGAAGAGAAGGAGACAGGTAGGTTTATGTAAGAGTGAGTCCCAACCCCACAAGCACAATGTGGAGCAGCTAAACTGGGAGGCCTGTGAATAAGGGCTGGGAGGAGGGGCTCTATGGGGTCCATGTTATATCAGGAGCTCAGGAGCTCCTTTTAGAATGCAAGGGAGTCACAATTGTGGATATCTATGTGCCTCGTACTGTGATAAAAACTTTAAAGAGAAATTATTTTTTACATTTTACTAGACCAAGAATGCAGAAAAGGCTCCGATTTTTTATTGCATTTAACTTAACTGCCATAATTCTTACATAATAGGTATTATCATTGCTGTCAGAAGAAAAAGAACCCGAGGCCTCGATGAGTTATTTATACAAAGTTTTAGATACTGCAAGCAGTGAAAGACATTTGGTCCTTTCTTTCTCGGGGAGGAGTTGGCAAGAAAGAAGAAAAGAGACCAAGGTAATTAATCCTCCTTTTTTTTTTTTTTTATTAATCCTTTCCCTGCAAAATAAATTATAATCTTTAGAAAGCATAGCTCAATTTAGTTCAGCACAGTGCATATCATATTAGTTAAAGTTTTTATGAGGATCAAGTTAGAATTCATCAAACTAAAAGTTTTCAAATTGGGTGTGAAATAAGACCTAGATACCAAGGCAGAGGAGAACCAAACAGCTGGGATCCAAGCAGTTGCTTCCACAAAGCAGAGCTGAGCTGTCCAAGACCTGCTACACATCAGGTAAGGGCACTGGCTACATACTGGTGGCAAGAATGGTTTCCCAGAGACACCCCCAACCCAGTTTTTTGTGTGTGTGTTTTTTGTTTTTTTTTGCCTTGCACCATAAGAACTCTAGGTTAAAGCAAAAATGCTTTCCAGAATTGCTCTCTATGGGTAACTAAAACAAAGGTATATATAATCAAAACTATGCCTTGAAAATGTATAGGTCAAGTTGTATGTGATCTATATTTTTGCATGTTGTAAAATTCATTACGTCTCTAAAAGCGTACAATCCAACAGTGTTTACCATTGTATTCTTACTGACAATTGGTTTTCCGATTTGGAAGCTGGAGAACAAAGTTTTTTTTATATGACACTTTTCTAATTTGGCAAGCAATGGATTTTCTCCTGTCTCTAAAGCAGTGGGTATGCAATAACTATTGTGTCTAACTTCTTATAATCTATGTCAGAATGAAATAGGCCAGAAGTACTGGACTTACGGTGCAGGCAGAGTATTACAAAACTCATAACTTTAATGTTAGGTCTCTTAGTTATAGAATTATGAATACAAATCCAAAATACACAGCACATCAGCATCTTAATATTTTCTGAAGAAACTCGCATAATTCAAATATCAAAGTAAAATTTAAAAATCCACCTCAAATAAAACTTAAGCTATGTATTTCATGTACCACAAAATATTAAAATACGTATCTTATAGCTACATTGAGTGAAATTCGGGTCAATGAATTGATCAATACTTCCTGTACCAGGTTAATCAATAATTAAATTCATAGGGCCAGAACCTTCATGTATCAGAAATATTACTAAATGTGTAAAGTCATTATGCATTCACAGAATCCTATTTCACTAGTACCTTCCACCAAAGGAGTATGTTGGCTTCTGAATAACATAAAAACAAGACTTGTATACTAAGTATTCACTTTGAGGAACATTTGTTATTATTAATATGTAGCAAGTAGATGTCTAATTTTATTAAAATCTCTTACAAGAAGTTAGTCAAATTAAAATTCATCATGGCCTATGCACACATATATTGAAATAGTTGGGCCTGGACCAGTTTGGCTCAGTGGATGGAGCGTCGGCCTGCAGACTCAGGGGTCCCAGGTTCGATTCCAGTCAAGGGCATGTACCTTGGTTGCGGGCACATCCCCAGTAAGGGTTATGCAGGAGGCAGCTGATCGATGCTTCTCTCTCATCGATGTTTCTAACTCTCTATCCCTCTCCCTTCCTCTCTGTAAAGAATCAATAAAATATATTTTTTTAAAAAAGAAATAGTCGGCACATAGTAGTGAAAGAAACTGTACACATCAGGTTTCCCCCTAAAATTCCCCTGATAGGCAATTGCCTAGTTTTTTTGAATGTTCAATGACAATGACATCAGTACCTCTAAAATAGTCCATTTAGTTTGAGGCAGATAAAGCCGTCAAGAAATTCTCTCCTTTACACCAGTATTTAGCAAAATTTGCCTCCTTAAAACTACTTACTGGTTCTATTCTGCAGCCATAGCAGCCAGGTGTGGCCATGAAACTAAATTGTGGCAAAAAATAAATAAATAAGTAAGTGAAAGTGCTTGTGGAAATTCTGGGAAGGTTTCTTAAAAGGGTGAAGGTGTGCCCTTTCCCCATACCATACTGACCCTTCTTCCTGCTATCTGGAATTAGGGCTGTGATTGCAGGAACTCCAGCAACTTAAAATGAGGTGATCTTTTTGCTGTTGTTAATCCTCACCCGAGGATATTTTTTCATTGATTTCTTTTCTTTTCTTTTTTTTTTAGAGAAAGTGAAAGAGAGAGGGAAAGACAGAGAGAGACATTGATGTGATAGAAACACATGGATTGGTTGCCTCCTGCATGTGACCCAACCAGGGCCTGGGCTGGGGATTAGCCTACAACCAAGGCATGTGCCCTTGATTGGAATCAAACCGAAACCCTTTGGTCTGCAGGCCAATACACTATCCACTGAGCCAAACTGTCTAGGCCCTAGTGGTTCTCAACTTTCCTAATGCTGCAACCCTTTAATACAGTTCCTCATGTTGTGGTGACCTCCAACCATACAATTATTTTCATTGCTACTTCATAACTGTAATTTTGCTACTGTTATGAATCTTAATATAAATATTTGATATGCAGGATGTATTTAGGTGACCCCGTGAAAGGGTCATTCGACCCCCAAAGCGGTCGCGACCCACAGGTTGAGAATCACTGGTCTAAGGCAACGTGAGGTGTTCTTGAACATGGAAATAATCATTCATTGAAGATATCAAAGTTGGAGTTCTCAGTGATTTTAGGGAGCTGCCGCTCTAGCCCTGTATTAACCATCTCCAGACTTAATTTTCACATGAGAATAACCCTATGTGTTACCCATTACTTAGTGAGAAACAGCAATCCTCAAGATTAAGATTTGTACTGTGGTTACACACAGTCAAAAAAATCTAATTTACTTTTGGTTTTCCACTGGAAGAGCTCTTAAACCAGGCTTTCCTTATCTTGTATATATTGCCTTTTTCCCCCCTCTCTAATCTAGGTGTAAAGCTTAATTGTTCTCCATTTTACACTTCTTAGTCTATTACTTCATACAATGGAAATAAACTTTGAAGCCCAATTTTGTTGTCCAATCTAATTATCCTTCTTAGCATATATCTTCTCTCCTTATTTGGATAGCAAGGGTTCTGTATCCCTACCAGGTCCTTGGTGAAAACTTGACATGATCGAGGTAAAAAAAAAAAAAAAGTGAATCCACTGAAGACCTCTCTCTCAGTGGGCAGGAAGCACATGTACGACACTCTAGGGATTCTAGTCCAACCAGCTCTGAGTCCCAAAGAGTTGTTCCTTCTTTCAAGAACTCAGGGCTAAAGACAGGGCCCCAGGAGGCCCACAGGTGGCCCTAAATATTACTACCCAGAGGGAGCCTGGGCCAACTACCTGAGAGCATGGGCCAACACTGTGCAGCTGGGTGAGTGTGCACAGAAAAGGTGGTGGGAGAAAGGAAGCATCAAAGCAATAGGACTCATTTATATAGCAAATAGTTAAGTAAAAGTAAATTCTTATTTCTTTAAAAAGAAAAAAAATCTGTTAATACATTGAGTGTAGGGTGGAGACTCAACCTGTGGTTGATTGACAAAGCAGTATAACCTCCATAACCTAACCGCCCCATTTACATAGGCATTGATTGCACTGGGCTTCTGAAGACTGATGATGTTGCTTTTCAGATTTGAAATGAGCGTCTTATACGTAAGCCCTACAGAAAACCCAAGATAGCAAATGTCAAAGAACTTAAATATGCACATGTGAAAACATATTAAAGATCAGTGATAACGTATTAAATGCAATACTGTGCTGTGTTAATTTATGCAGAATGAGACTGACTTTGTGCTGATGGGATTATCTTGTTTGTGATTACAGTTAGTACCTTTAAAGGAGCTATATCACTATTTTCTGAACAAAAGGTACAGGCCAACAGACACAATGCATAACATTTGATTATTGACTGCATTGTCACTGTTAATTTGATACAGGTTCAGTCACTATAAATTAAGGGTTCTCTATATCTATAAATATCATTCCATTGATAAACGGAATGTATAGAAATAATATTTAAATATATGTTTATGATTTTTGGTTAATAAACAAAGTAATTTATAGGACTTTATCAAGTAATAATTACACTAAAATCCTTTAAATAAGTTATATCTTAACTGAAAGTATTCAGTACATAAATAATCATTGTTTTAAAATTAATTGTTACTTTTTTTTTTATCCATCTATGTTCTTTTAAACTGCCATGAAACAGAGGACAAACTGCATTCATTCTTTTCTTTGAGGACTTAAAGATGTGTTTTCTTCCCAATTAAATAACATATTCATGTTTGGCTGACAAATATTTACATTTTTCTAGGTGTTTTTTTCCCCAACAAGTAATCTGAGAAAATGAAAATCTAGGTGAGGTTATAGTTTTAACTACTCTGATCACTTTTTCTCTTCATTTTTGGTGAGGAAGAAAAGATCTGCAAATTAATACAGTTTTGTCTAGTTTTTGGTTCATGGTTCACGTCAGTTCCAGTCCCCACTTAAATATAAATTAAATTATTAAATTAAAGATGTAATGCTATTTTACTGCTCTTATAAAGATCATTTTTCTATTTCACTTCAATGCTGTCAACAAGTCTATGTGTTGTGGGTGAGCTGGACAAAGGTCTGTGCAATTAGGCCAGGCTGACTTGCTGGGGACCACTTAAATGAGAATTATCTATTCAGGACTTGTGAACCCATTGTTCTTACAGCTGACTAAGACTGTTTCAATAAATCTAATTCAATTCTAAATGACCTTAAAAAGTATCATGGTCCTATTAGCTTTGTCTTTAAGTCAAAACAATTGTGAAAGTCTAGGAACAATGATCCCCCTTTATTTGCACAGTGTTGGTTAAAACTAACATTAGCAAATAATTAAAAAGAACAAGCTGAGCTCAGTAAAAAAAAAAAAAAAAAAAATTAACTTCACGATTGCCATGTATTCTATTTCTTTAGATATTAAAATACTAAACTTAAGGAAAGACTTACACGTTTCATTCTGTCTCAAAATTAATTAATTAATCTAAATAAAAAGTATTCATACTTTAACCTGGAGTTAGCTTTTAAAAGCCTGGGCTGAAATATAACTTTTTTTTTTTACCATGTTGAATAAGACAGTCAAGACCACAGCACAATCCAGGCTAAATGTCACAGTTGGAATTAAAATTTCCTTAGAACAACATGTATCCTTTCCATAGGGTAACTTTATCAGTTTTTTGTTGCTGTTATTGTTATTAAGATGTCCATTTTCTTCCTTCTAACACTCTAGCTCCAATACCAATTCTTTCCTTGACTAACACCACTGTGAACAGGAGGTGGTAAACAATATCCCAATTTACAAGATTGTGTTGATTTTGTGAGCAATAGGGATAATAGTAAAAAACAATAATTTCCTAAAGGAGAAATATGCCCATTATTTTGCACCCTGTAATCTGGCATCTTTTATTATTAAGATGGGAAATGACTGTAAATGTCTCTTAAGACTAAAAGAAGAAAATAATTCATGCTTCTAGTTTGGGTTTAGTTTTTAAACATTATTTTGGGTTTAGTTTTTAAACATTATTGCTGAGGTTGAAAACTTTGCAGCATGAATCTGTTCTAATTTCTCTCGAGACTTCTTTGGGCAAATATTATGCTGTAACTTAAGATGGTTCGAGACCTTTTGATAAACGTTTTTACATAATTTAAACAATTGTAAAAAAGACTTTCTAAGTACTTTGATATTTTACTACTGAATCACCATAGCTCCCTGACCTTTGATCTTCATTCAGGAATGTCTCGGTTTGGCAAAAAGAAGATATTTTTAAATTTTAATACTAATATTTGTAGGGATAAAGGTCATTAGTGTTCATAATAACAATAATAATACTTTGTATTTACCTAGTATTCTTCCTCAAGAAAGAAAATTCTTTCTTTAACAAAAATAGTCAAAATTCTGCTTTACAAAACACGTAAGTTTAAGATATTTTAGGTATAACTAGCAGGGGATATGGCAGGCATAATTTTGCAGGGGATTTACTTGTGCTAAATTTAAAAATAGAATGTATTATTTCTTCAAAAGCTTACACAACTACTAAGTAAGTGGAGCTAATTTACCTTAACCTTGAAGTCACTCAGAAGATATTTCTTTGTGGGTAATTCATAAGTATCCCTTGTAAGCATTTCTTTGTGGGTAATTTAAGAAAAATATGTATATATGTATTTTATGTATTATGATCCTATATAATAAAGAGGTAATATGCAAGTTGACCATCACGCCCTTGCACAAGATGGCTGCCCCCATGTGGTCACAAGATGGCCTCCCCCATGTTGTCACAAGACGGTCGCACCCATGTCATCACAAAATGGCCGGCAGGGGAAGGCAGTTGGGGGCGACCAGGCTGGCAGGGGAGGGAGGGCAGTTGGAGGGGACCAGGCCTGTAGGGGATGGCAGTTGGGGGCAATCGGGCTGGCAGGGGAGCAGTTAGGCATCAATCAGGCTGGCAGAGGAGTTGTTAGGAGATGATCAGGCTGGCAGGAAGAGGCGGTTAGGGGCAATCAAAGAGGCAGGCAGGCGAGCAGTTAGGAGCCAGTAGTCCTGGATTGTGAGAGGATGTCCAACTGTTGGTTTAGGCCTGATCCCATAGGGACATCCTCCGAGGGGTCCCAGATTGGAGAGGGTGCAGGCTGGTCTGACCCCCCTCCCCCAAGTGCATAAATTTAATGCACCAGGCCTCTTGTGTATGATAAAATATATTATATATAAACATGAAAGATAGCAATTAAAAGGCAGAAGATATTATTTTATCAGGTGATTTTACAGAAAAAAAATGGGGCAGTGATATGTGGCAGAGCACAATATGAAAGTATACAGAATTAACCTACATAATGTGTTCATAGAAATTTTTACCTTTGGATGAAATGTTATGTTACCAGGCTAGCTCACACTTCTCATTAGGATGGTAACATCAGCAAACAAACTTAGTAATATTTTGGATAAATAGGCCCCATTACAAGCTCTCAAAACTTCAATAATACAGCCAGTCTAGATAGCCCACGACCTGTGCACCCCTCCTCTTCAATGCCTTAGAGCCTGGAACAAGCATTCATCAAAGAAACACAATAATAGAAGGTAAAGCCAAAGAGCTAGAGGGCAGCGGAAGAAATTGCAGAGCAGTGTTGATACCACAGACTGGAAAAGATTGTGAGGCACTGAAACAGAAAAATATTCCAAGAAGGGTAGGTTCCAACTAACTTTGGCTTTAAGTCATTCCACAGGAAACCTATCTAAAAGATAAAATAGGTTTCCCTGCTGATGTAGCTAAGTGGTTGAGTGTCGACCTCTGAACCGGGAGGTCACGGTTCAATTCCTGGTCAGGGTACATGCCCAAGTTTCAGGCTCAAACCTTACTAGGATACATGCAGGAGGCAGCAAATCAATGGTTCTCTCTCATCATTGATGTTTCTATCTCTCTTCCTCTCCCTTCCTCACTGAAATCAATAAAAATATATTTTTCAAAAAGATAAAATAGTTACAAGATTTAAATTGTTCTAAAATACATATAAAGTTTGCCCTGACCGGTTTGGCTCAGTGGATAGAGCGTCGGCCTGTGAACTCAAGGGTTTCAGGTTCAATTCCAGTCAAGGGCATGTACCTTGGTTGTGGGCACATACCCAGGGGGGAGTGTGCAGGAGACAGCTGATCGATGTTTCTCTCTCATCGATGTTTCTAACTCTCTATCCCTCTCCCTTCCTCTCTGTAAAAAATCAATAAAACATATTAAAAAATAAAATATGTATAAAGTTAGACACAAGAGCTAACTTTTAAGTTGCTCTACTAATAGCAAAAAAAAAAAAAATAAGAGGCTGAAATTGACATCTGCAAAAATGTTAAACTCAAATCATCTGACAAAATAGACAAATCTTAGAAATAGATGTGTGAGTGCACCTGCTTTTCTCCCAGAGGTGCATAAAAATATTCCAAATCCAGACAGACTGTAGAACTGATGCTATATGATTCTTTATTTGACTCTAAAATGATACCCATATGGTAGCAGATGTGTCAATGTTTTCATCTGAGATTAGTAATATCTTTGGTGATAAATCCTGTTTCTTATCCTATATAATAAAAGGGTAATATGCAAATTGACCCTAATAGCAGAACAACTGGGAATGATTGGTCACTATGACACGTACTGACCACCAAGGGGCAGATGCTCAATGCAGGAGCTGCCCCTGGTGGTCAGTGCACTCCCACAGGGGGAGCTCTGCTCAGTCACAAGCCAGGCTGATGGCTGCCAGTACAGCAGTGGTGGTAGGAGCCTCTCCTTCCTCCTCAGCAGCACTAAGGATGTCCAACTGCAGCTTAGGCCTGCTTCCTGCTGACAAGTGGACATCCCCCGAGTACTCCCGGGCTGCCAGAGGGATGTCTGACTGCCAACTTAGACCTGATCCTCCAGAGAGTGGGCCTAAGCCAGCAGGTGGACATCCCTTGAGGGTTCCCAAACTGTGAGAGGGCACAGGCCTGGCTGAGGGACTCCCTCCCTCAGTGCACAAAATTTTGTGCACCGGGCCTCTAGTTTTATAATATTAGTGGCAAGAAACTATATTTAAGGCAAAGGAAGGAACCTGATAGACTGTTGGGCTCTGCAAAGTCTCAAGAGTTGGGCTGCCATAACAGTGCACAAGGATAAAAAAAAAATGTTTTTATTTGAAAGGTTCAAGATCATTAATGCCTATTAACTTTCCTATGAGTTATACACCTTGTTTTAAGAAACACAAGTCCCTCTTGTTCATCAGAGTGAGCCTATCTCTAGGAATGAAGGAAGGGTCAGAAATTAAGAGAAGACTGAGAGCCTCAGGAGGAAGGGCTTGCCCAACTTCTTCAGCAGCAGTGATGTAAGGCTTTGTACCTCCTACCTAAAGCCATCCTCCCCAGTCAGAGGAAACACATAGGAGCCATGGTGGTGGAACCCATTGAGGGAAGGGAAGACGAGGAAATACTGGCATCAAGTACAGACACCACTCCTGGTTAAAATGAAATGAAACAAAATATTCTGTGATTCTCTTCACACTTTAGACAAAAATTGAGCTTAATTGAAATTAAAGATGGCAGCTCTCACACAGAGATAATTAGTATTTGCTAATTGCACCATGTAATAAACTCATCCCATCATCCAAGTAGATTTTATGACTGATAAAAACTATTCTTATCCTTTATTTTACTAAAAAATTAATAATAACTTTAAATAATAAACTACTCTTTGTTGAGGATTAATATTACCTGTGACAAATATAATAATTGTATGATATATTGCAAGAATTACATGAAATTTGCAATTTCAAAATACTTTAAAAATTATTAAAAGATGTTCAACAATTTGCCCAAATCACCCCATGCATAAAGGAAAGAGTCAGAATTCAAACTGATGTGCTGCTTTTTCTACCACACAGACATCCCAGATGACAAATCACAGGTTTCATCTCCATCTTTCAACCTAGCTTCTCAGAACCATCTATGGCTCCCCTGTGAGGGTTTCCTTTCTGGTTTGTTTGTTTCTGACTATAAAAGCTATACAGGCTCATTATTTTGAAAAATTTTTAAATGTAAGAACAAAACCTGGAAAATAAAAATCACCTGTAATTCTACCTTCCAGAGAAAATATTGCATGTGTTTGTGTGTATATTTCCCATGGTATCATCTATATATATATTAGTTTATAACTTGCCTTTTCACTTACTGTGTTGAAGACATCTTTTTGTGTCAATAAGTATATATCTACCACATTGTTTATAACAGAATAGTGTTATCTTAAGTGTATATATCAGTACATATATTTAACAATTGAGGAAATAATTGCCAAAAATTTTGGAAAAATAATTATTGTAGAATTTAAAAATAAAAAACAATTACATATACAAAGATTAACTATTTGACTAAAAATTGACATTTATGTATTTCCCATTTTTATAAAAAACTATACAATAAATTGTTTTTATAAGCTCATAGAATTATTTGTTAGGATAAATTTCTAGATTTGGAATTACTAAAACCAGTAACTTTAAAAATTTTTCAGACATATTACCATTTTGCATTCCAGAAAGTCTATGATAATTTACATTCTGATCTAAGTGTATTAGTACCCATTCTGCCATCTAAGCATATCATTTGTTTTCTTTCTTGACAATATGATAAGTGAAAAAATGGTATCTCTTAGTCATTTCAATTAGTTTCTCTCTGATTAGCACTAAGAAAATCTTTTCATATATTTATTGGTCATTTTAATTTCTTCTTTTGCCAACTGCCCACTAACAAAAGAAAAAAAACAAACCACACAGATAAACAAAACTACCTTTTCCCATTTTTCTATTGGGATGTTTACCTTTTTCTTATCGATTTCTACTTATATAATGGAGCTACTTATCCATTGTAGGGTACAAATAATTACAAATACTTTTTTTCTAGTTTGTCATTTGTCTTCCAACTTTATTTACGGGGGGGGGGGTGGCTTTTATAGTATTTTTATTTATTTTTAATATAGCAAAATATAAATATCCCTTGCCATCTAAAGTATTAGGCTTCTGAAAACTCTACTTCTAGTCAAGAGGAAGTACCAGTAAAGAGATTTATTTTACCAACTGAAACAACTAAAAAACTGGAGAAAACATGTGAAAAATGATTTTTTTTTTAAGACATTGACCATCTAGCAGCAAAAGGTAGTGATCCCTGAGATACAGAAAAGAAACAAAATAAGCCCTAAGACTGTCCTAGCTTATTGCCTAGAAAGAGTTTTCAGGCCACAGTTCAGAGAAGCATGACATAAACCAAACCCATTAGGTTTCCGGAGTTGATGGAACTGGGAATCCAGGGAGGCCAAAACAGTAAGGAGTTTGCAGAACAAAGGATTACAGAAGAGAGAGCCACACAGAAAAAGAAGTCCCTCACATCTTCAGCTGTGTGTGGATTAGCTTATACGTATGAGAAAAAAACTTAAGTCAAAAAAAGAACCACCAAAAGAATTTGAGGAAACAATAGCTGACAACTTGAACAGGGTTGATAATAGTTTGGTTTTCTACCAGTCATAATTCATGGGGCAATGGATAAAGTCCTCAGAGCATATTTACCTTCTCAATGGGGCAAAATTAGCCCTAGTCAAAAGGCTGCTCTTGTCCTACTTAATAAAGCTTATCAAAAAGACTTAAAAAGAATAATGTTTCCAGAAACCTAGCTCAGAATCATAGAACAAAATTCAATATACGAATAGGAATATAAAACTATACAACAACCAACATGGTAAAATCCACCAATGTCTGCCATCTAATAAAACTTTTAAAAATATATATTTTTATTGATTTCAGAGAGGAAGGGAGAGAAAAAGAGAGACAGAAACATCAATGATGAAAATCATTGATCGGCTACCTCCTGCATGCTTACTGGGAATTCAGCCTGCAACCTGGGCATGTGCCCTTAACCAGAATTGAACCTGGGACCCTTCAGTCCACAGGTTTCTTTTAAAAAAAAAAAAACCTTTTTTTTTTTTTTTTTAAGGCATGCCAAGTAGCAGAAAAATATAAGTCACAATGCATTGAAAAATCAATCAATTGAAAATGACCTAGAAATGACACCAATGATAGAATTCATTGGTAAACATTATAAAACAGTTATTATAAAGGTATTCCATATGCTCAAGAAGACCAGGACTCAGCATTATTTTTCTGTAAAGGGCCAGATAGAACATAATTTAGGTTTTCCAGATCATACAATCTCTGTAACAACTAATGTACTCAACTCAGCCATTGTAATACAAAAAGTAGCCATAAACAGTATGTTAACAAATAGGTCTGGCTGTGTTCCAATACAACTTATTTACAAAACAAATCTGGTGGGCCAGATTTGGCTTCTAGGCCAGAATTTGTCCTTCTGTGAGACAGAGGAAAGGTTGAACATGTTAAGTAGAGACACTGAACATATTAAGAAAAGACCCGAATGAAACTTTTAAAGATAAAAACTACAAAGTCTGAGAATGATTAAACATTGCAGAACAAAAAACTGATAAACCTGAAGACATAGCAATCAAACTATCCAAAATGGAATAGGGAAAAGGAAGACTAAATAAAGAAATGAACAGACATCAGTGAGCTATGGGAGCACTTCAAGCAGCCTAACATAAGTTCCCAAAAGAGGGGAAGACAAATAAATATTTAGAAGCATATAAACCCATTTATACAAGAAGCTCAATATACCCCAAGAACAAGGAGCCTGAAGAAAACTACATGATAATCCAAAAGAAAACTACATCATAATCCAATTGCTTAAAGCCAATGATTAATCTATTTCATTTGTAAGTTAGGATAGTGAAAATATGGTTGACAAATTCAGAGATGGAGGTTACCACATAACCCAAATTTATTTAGATCTTAAATTTCAAATAGTAAATAGCAAAGGTTCAGAGAGTAAGGGATTTACCTAAAACTTTTTCCAAATCTACTTGTTTTCAGGCAGGGTCTAGACAGCAAAAGATACTAAGGACGAGCATTATGATATTGCTTCCCAGTGAATCGTCTTACTATGCCTGTATCCCTTTGCAATGTGATATCACTGTTAGAGAAACACAGTTTATTTATTTACCTCCTTATATCTGGTTGAACTTGAAATTTATTTTGATCAATAAAATGGAGCAGAAGTGAGTCTGAGCTCTGGAGCCCAGGCTTCAAAAAGCCTTTTGGGTTTGCCTTCACTCTCTCAGGACCCAGCCACCATGTAAATTAAAGAAACTTAGGCTGAACAACTGAATAAGACCCAACTGGAAGAGAGAGGTCACAGGCTCTTAGACCCCTCAGCTCTGGCCAATTCATCAACTAAAAGCAGCCTCACAGATGAGTCCAGATGAGACTCAAGGAAGTACTGCTTAACCAATGTAAAAACACTTAAGAAATAATAAGTCACTGTTGCTTTAAACCACTAAGTTTTGAGACGGTGTTTTACATACCAATACATAAGAGAAACATACTTTTTTTTATTATTAGTGTTTTGTGTAGAAGCCCTTGCCACTTCATATTTTTAAAATACAAACCTATATTTCTTTCTAGTACTTTCATACTTGAATTTGTACATTTAGTAGTTTAATTTGTTTTGGCATATCAGTAAAATATGAAAATGGTATCAAATCTTGTTTTTCCTAATAGTTATCTGGTTATCCAAATAACATTTAATAAATAACCACCCAGTACTCTGAATGTTACTTTTACTGTATTCTAAATTTTGAGGATATTTTAATGGGACAAATCCAAAAGAAAAATGTTCAGATCCACTTTTGAATATACAGAAACTATTAAACCAAATTAGTAGTGCTTTTATAAAAATGCCTTATGTCCATGTTACATATGTATTTGCATTTTTTATTACAAATTATTTTTTACATTTCAAGTAGAAAATCAGAAACATGTGTTTTCCAACATTTTGTCATGGAAATAGTCTTATTCAGAAAGCTTTTTAGTATTATATTCACTGTAATATGATTTTACTGGTACTAATTAACCCTGGTCTTGTAATGTGGTTTCTACAGCTCCCTGACTATGTATTAACCAA